>JAUPFT010000013.1:26094624-26399624 GCA_036936625.1 Parnassius smintheus behrii | reverse complement strand
CAGTCATATCGCCTTGGTAATTGGGCTAAGTGAATGAACTATACGCAATTCGCATATATAATGTGCGTTGTACGAATACCAATTTATGTGTCCATTTACTTTTAAAATGTTTACTTTACAAATGTTTTAAACAGTACAATCATTTTTAACGTCATTAAGTACCTAAAATATAAGTTAGAACAAAAATATTAGGTAAGTATATAAAAATTATTCATTAAAACTTTATAATATATTTGATTTTAAAAATTGAACTTGAATATTGACTTTAACTTTAGAATAGACTGAAGAATAGGTTTCCGACTTTTTGGCATTCAGGGGGGGGGGGGGGTTAGCTTTGTCACCTACTCTAGGTAAACTAAGAGAAACCTATATGGCTGCCGATAGTGGGTTCACAAGAATCGGTACTATGATGCGTCGCTTTCTTGGTTAAAGGTGTCAAGTTTTACTAGGACTTTATTTTTTTCTTTAAAAGCAGGTCATAATAGAGTATCTTTTATTTTAAAAGAAGGTTAGAATAGTGTTATCTTATACTCTCTACTCGTTCGCATTTATTTTTGGCCAGTTGTGCTGCTTAAATCTGACTTGCACTTTTTTAAAGTAAGAATTTTTTTAAAACAGGTTTATTATTACTAAACCTTTTTGGCTAACAAAAACGTGTCGTTGCCGGATATCCATAATATAATCTGAGGAAAACAGCTGGCTAGATAAGACATAGCGTATGGGTTCTTACTTACTTGATTTAATAATTTTGTTCGTTTTCTTTACAGGTTAACATTATCGAAAACGTTTAGCTGCAATGAAGTAGTAAGGTATGCAAATTGATTTCCTATAGAATATTTTTAGTCTTTACAAGAGAAAGAGAATTTCCACACCCCTAAAATAATTTTATATGACTAGTTTGTACGAAATTGTGTGCTGATTTGATTCGCAAATTATGGCAAATCATCCCTAAGATGAAATTTATGGGGTGGGCATATGTGCTGTCGTGGACTTGTCGATTCGATTGATGAATGGTTTTAATTCGTGACATATCTCAACAAAAACAAATTCATTTTAATGCCCTTATAACACTCATACACACAAAAACACTCATTTGAGTTCGTTGCAATCCATTCGGGACTTTATACAAACATCTATAAGCACCACGAGATCGTGTTTGTCAAGTGGGCCAACAGTTCGGCAAACAAGATGGACATATAATTGTCAATAGGACAATAATACCTGCCAGTATCCATTACCAACGCGCCAGTGCAATTGATACCTTGATTGTTGTTCACACCGGCGAATGACAGATCAATATGTGAATTTAAGAGATTGTCCGAACGTGATAAGTCATCCTAAAGAACATTATTCGTATAGGATGACCTTGTAAATGGAAATAACCCCGAATAACAAAAGATGTATATTTATTCAAAATTGGATTCCATTCATTGAATTTGGAATTACTTAGTATCGACGATTATATTATGCTTTCGTTGATTAACAAATTAAAGAGGATAAACCCAGGTTAATTTAATACGTTTTTATTCATTTCAAGTTACTTTTTCTTGTCTTGTTTGTCTGTTGTTGCTGGTGGAATTTAGTAATTGACTTTCAACTAAGTTCCTGACGAGCCGCTAACTTGAAATTTGAATACAGCTCAAATTCGTATGAAAATGCAAAAATATAGAACAAAAGTGGTAAAAAATTAAAAATTTTACTTGTTTATATTAATTGGATGGCTAAAAAGCATACTACGCTGATACAGTATGTTTATTGGTAAGATAATGATTTTTACATACTTACGTACTTTCCATAACCCTTTTACAGCATCCACGGGATGAAATGGGATAGTTTTCTCTTAAGCCACCATCTCCGGAAATTCACTTGAAATTCAGTAGTTACGAACCTGTTTTTAGTCAAATAACATTGTTAGTTAAATGGCAGTTTTCGTAATATTGAGTAGTATGTAACAGTTTATGCGACGACGATGTCATCCATCATTACATGCAAAAACTATGAGAGTGTCATTAAGGCATTCATTATTTCAACGTAGATGAAAATATAGTGTGATATTATGTTACACATTCTATTACGTAATCCTGCAGAAAAATATGTTTAACATATCTTATTGGACAGTTTTTGTAAAAAGCTAAATAAGCTATTTTATATCTTATAACGGGTGGTTTTTTTAGAGGTTTGGTTTATAAACTGGCAACATTGCACATGATTAAAACTACTTTTACGGATTTTATCGCGTTTATTTTTACTTTTTATTTTTAATTCCCGACGTTTCGGGCGCTTTCCAGCACCCATGGTCACGGGGGACTGAGATGACTGACGTCCCGATGTCATTGTTAAACCCGGAGTACCTTCAGCTTTTTTAACAATGACATCGGGACGTCAGTCATCTCAGTCCCCCGTGACCATGGGTGCTGGAAAGCGCCCGAAACGTCGGGAATTAAAAATAAAAAGTAAAAATAAACGCGATAAAATCCGTAAAAGTAGTTTTAATCATGTGCAATGTTCGCGTAAATATAAGAAATCATTATGGCAACATTGCGTTTACGTTACTTTTTTTCACAGTACTTTTTGCCATTTTACCATAAATATAGTGAAGACAGAACAACGCTTGCAAATAGTGCAATTTTGTTTTGAAAATCATGGTTCGGTTCGCCAAACTTATCGTGTACTTATGTCCATTAGATCAAGTTATTCGAAACACCATGAATCGTTTTCGCACAAATCACACTCTAGGGGATAATCCGCACCATGTCAAAGACGACAGACAGTGCGCACTGCTGTGGTGCATAGTGTCGAGAAGAACCCAAATGAGTCGATTCGTCATCGTACAGAGCAACTAGAGCTGTGCTCATCCACTTTGTGGAGGTTTCTGCGGAAAGAAGATCCAGCTTGTGCAGGAGTTGAACCGCGTGAGCATTACGCGCGACGTAGAATGGAATGTGGTAAATGGAATGGGCCGAAACTCCGATCAATAATATTAATCGAAGGGCCAAAAACAATACATTTATATAGGAGAGGGGGTAAACGAGTATACGGTTCAGCTGATGTTAAGTAACTACCGCCGCCCGTTAACAACTGCAACACCTGGGGAATTGCAGATGCGTTGCCGGCCTTTTAGAAAGGAGTTAGCTCTTTTCATGAAGGTCCCTTGGTCGTATCGATCCGGAAAAATCGCCAGTGGTAAACTATTTCACAGAGAGGTCGTATGCAGAAGAAAACTCCTAGTGAACCGTACAGTGGTGGAGCGCCAAGCATCCAGATGGTGTGGATGGTATCGGGAGGTTTCCATCGCGTATCCATCGTAGAATTGCCGAATTTGAAGTGGAAAAAACCCAGAAGCATTTGTCGAGACACCCTTACATCCGTCAAAAGTCAAAAATGCGTTGTGTGTACGTTATAGGCAGGTGGCGTCACTAGCCCACATTTTTTAAATATGATGCCGGTCAGAATGTTACCGTCAATGGAGCACGCACAATTGCTGACTTCTTTGTACCTCAGTTGAATGCCAATAATGTGACAGAGTTTTGGTTTCGACAAGATGGCGCAACAGGCCTCACGGCAGGCGACGATTTCAATTTATTGCGGGAAACATTTGGTGAGCACATAATTTCGCGTAATGGACCTGTGAACTGGCCACCACGATCGTGTGATCTCACGCCTTTGTCACTAGTCTATGCTGATAAATTTGAGGCGTTTGACCATTTGAAAGTCAATATTTCCAGTGTAATTTCTGATATACGGCCCCAGTTGCTCGATAAAGTTAAGTTGTAAAAAATAGGAACTTCACGATTGCGCTCATTTGCCCGAAATAATATTTAAACACTAATGGCATCGATCATGGCATTTAACATTATTTTAATGAGTTTTATTTCATTCTAAATTTGTATATCTAAAGAATACAGCCTTTAGTTATGGTTTTAAAAATGCCTCGACACTGGTGCCGCCACTACGGTGACAGTTATCTCTATAATTTTTTTTATTATGCAAATGAGGATATTATTAAAAAAATCTTTCATGTTTTGTATTAAGTACGAGCTCAACTGCACTGACTACGTGTGTATTAAATGGATTGCAACAAGCGAGAAATTGTACGTTACACCGGGATATAGTCTACCTCTCATAACGTATTTCTTGCGAACAGTTTTAACCCTAATAACTGTAAGAACTTCTTAGCTTAAGTGCGTAATCAATCTATCATTGAGACATCCAACAAATATAATTACCGTTAAAACCACTCCGTTACAATTGTCAACTACGTAAGTACATATTAGAGATTTTATTAGTACCCATCCATTTTAATTATTATAAAGTATAATAATATGATGCATTGATTCTACAGATCTACATCCATGGCGTACGTATTTTTAAATGAATAAATGAGATGGGAAGAAAATTTTACCTTTTTCTCAAAAATAAATAAGTTAAAATTTACATAAATTTCATGCTAAGGATACGTAAGACGTATAGTACTATTATATGTTATGTGCTAATGGCTATAAATAAGAATCTACTTAAGAGTATAATACATACAGTACTATTATATATTACGTGCTAAGGGCTAATATACAATGTGTAACGTAATTAACGCACACCCTCAGACACCCCAATTAGTATATTATGTTATAATCATAATACATACACTGAATTTTTAGTTAAACAATTTTATGCACTGATTATTTATCAAATAAGTTATACTAATACCGGAAGAATGTTGTGGTCACAGTACAAATCCACGAACGCAAAGACTTTAATATGCTTGAAATAAAGTTCATTTTTCTTTATTTTTATTGAATGACAGAATTAGTAATAATACAAATAAAACTACACTCTTAAAAGTCTTATTGCCTTAAGTTACGGTCCATTTCAGTTTGTTTTGACTGTACAGATTTAGTGTGACTGTAATTTACGTAGTTTTAATTATTTTTGGGATAAAAAATTACCTATATTAAAAATGATGGGAATCGATTCAGTATACGATTCCGAACAAACTACTTTCTCAAAGTGCGTTAATTATGTTACATGTTGTATATAATAAGTATTTAAGTATATAACCCGATCATATGACACTTGTTTGGTCACGTATCGAATTTACACAGAAAACTAATCATCAATGTTTATTTTATTACCCGGTACCTCAAACTGATGAAAATAAATGAAGACGTGAGTGGATGAAGGTGATAACTCGCATTCTACTAGTTTTGAGTAAATCAAGATTGAAGTTTCACTATTGTTTTTTGAGATAAGTCGTTAGAAAATTGGTTTTTGATTTAAATTATAATGCAAAGTTGGGTAAACCAACTTAAAAAATTAGGGTACGTGAGCAATTAAACTTTTTTAATACTTTATGGTATATAATTTCTAAAAAAACTGAACATAACTCTTTCTTTCACTAACATTTTAAAAACATTTTGGCATTTTAGCTATTTCAAATTAGGTGTTAAGTAACATTATGTAGTTAAAGTTTTACAAAAAGGTAAACATTACTTAAATATTCCTTAAAACTTTATAAATAGAAACGTAAGCTAATAAAACAGAGATCGGTCTTGACAATAAAAAAATATATACTATTTTTCAATTAAAATCGACTCATAGAAGTACCGATATTCTGGCTTTACGTAAATGTTCTTTTTTTTCCACTGATACGATACCATATTTTCCGTTCGTACGCGGAATCTCCACAGAAGAGCGCAACTGTGATCTTCTTTTTAAAATGTCCAACTTTTTGAAGGGTCGTTTCATCGTATGTTTCTTTATATAGGTAGGAACCATATTCATCTCCGCGTATCCATTTAATACCATCCCTAAAACTTACTTTGTCATTGTTTACGTCTTTTTTTTCTGTTAAACAAATTAAGTTTTTCCTGTAACTTACCAATTTTTCTGAAATGCCCGCTAATATCAGTGACTGTATTATTTCGGGAAGCTTTACAAATAATATTCATGTATTGTTCAAGAACAAAAACTGCATCGTGTTTCCTAAGGACTTTTGCTATCGTTTCTATCAGTTGATCGAGTAAGTAAGTAGTTTGTATATTTGATATGCGTATTTAGCAGGGATGGGAGATATGATAAGGATATAGAAGGACGAGTGAACGCAGGAAAAAGAATAAATGGGGCCCTACACTCTATTGTGAAGTGTCAGAATATGTCAAAAAAAACTACGTATGGCAATTCAT
Organism: Parnassius smintheus behrii; assembly: GCA_036936625.1. Classification (NCBI taxonomy): domain Eukaryota; kingdom Metazoa; phylum Arthropoda; class Insecta; order Lepidoptera; family Papilionidae; genus Parnassius; species Parnassius smintheus. Next base: position 26,393,445 of record JAUPFT010000013.1, on the reverse strand, counting down.
GCTGTGTTGGTCTCCACTTTAACGTATGGTAGTGAATTGGGTGTGGCAGAAGAAGCACGAGAGTAGATTAAACGCAGTAGAAATGCGGTCGTTAAGGAATATGTTAGAGCTGAACTAAAATATGTTAGAGAAATTGTGTGATAAGAGAAAAGTGTAGTTTGCAAGATGATATTGTGACCAGGATTAAGAAAAGAATGTTTCGGTGGTTTGGTCATGTGGAAAGAATGAATGAGAAAAGAGCGACAAAGAAAATTTATGTTGCAGAAGTGAACGGAAGAGTCGGAAAGGGACGTCCTAGGTGAAAGTTTATCGACCAAATTGGCGATATATTGAAAACGGGCCAAATTAGGAGTACCCTTAACCGACGAGCATGCATGCGTGGGTATATGGACAAGGAGGAGGCGTGAGAGTTGTGTCAGGATCGTGCCAAATGGTAGTCTGTAGTCTCTTCCTACCTCTCTGGGTGACAGGCGTCAGTGTTTACGTTTATGTTTTTTTCTATCCTACCGAAATCATAATCCGAGTCTTAATAAGCATGGCTAACCTCAGGGTATTTGTGGTCTATTACTTTAAAATATCCTTTTAATATAAGGTATTGATGCAATGCAATCATGTTAAAATTTTTGATCTGTTCGGCACATGAATTGTTTTTGACAACTTGGATCTACCTTCAAAAATCTTAGAAGTGCGTTTCTAAGTTCAACACTTCCGCGATCCGCTATTATACGGTGACCGACAACAGCTTCCAGTAATAATTTTACCCTTGCTTTGCCTCCTGCCATTACTTTTCCACTTTGCCAACGTAAATTCACTATTATAAATAATATTTTTGTACACAAAACACCCTACAATACGCACTCTGTTAGAAAGCCCGCGAGAATGTGATAATTTTAATGACAACGAAAATCAAAACAATTAACTGACGTGAACGAATGAAGGTGCTATGTATTGTTACGAGCTTAGGGTTCGTGACAATAAAAATTGCCGATAAAATTACCCAAATTAACACTTTAATTTACTTTACACAAACTAAAGTTAAAAACACTAATAATTAAAAACACTAATTCACTTAATTCCGCTCCGAAGCTTCGCTTGTTTCGTCAAATCAACTCTGCCCCGATCGCATCTTGCGCCACCTATTTATTTAAATTAGCAAAATATCCGGAATGTTCAAGTAAACACGCGCAAGGTACCGAGATTTCGAGTATAGATTTTCTAGAAACTTAGTTCTTCGGGTGGCGCTGTCGGTTGAGAGATCTGTGATGTCATTCTCTGCAAAGCTCCCCTCGCTCTCGTTCCTGACACTAGATGGCGCTAGTTGACTTATTCACACGACACTGCCCACTCCTAAGACATGCTCGTCCCGAGCATTATCGGTCCCATAATAACGCGCCAAGCGATCCACATGGACGATCTTAGGAGTCCCTCTTGCGCCTATCTGTATCCGGTAGGTCACATCATTTATCCTGGTTACAATCCGGTACGGGCCGTCCCATTTAGCTTGAAGCTTAGGAGATTTCCCTTTGCTGCGGACTGGATTGTGCAACCACACTAATGAACCTTCGCTGAACCCTTTATTGTTCATTTTGCGGTCATACCGGGTTTTCATTTTCTCAGACATTTGCTGGCCCGATTGTCTGACGTGCTCATAAATGTCATTCATTTTGTTCCGCAAGTCATTTGCATAATCGGTTATACTGCGTGGGGCTGCAATTCCATCTCCAAGTTTGAGTTCATCCAGCGTTTTCTTAACTTGGTTGATTTGGGTCTCAGCTTCCGACAGGCGGTTATCATGTTGAGCAACCTTATCCTTCACCTCCCTTATCTCTTTCCCGAAGGTAGCGTGAAGGTCCTTCATGAGAAGCATCTGCTCCTCCCTATCGCGTTTGAGCTGCTCTTCTAAGCGACGGGCCTGTTCCGCCTGCTGATCTTCCAACCGACGGGCCTGTTCCTCCTGTCGGCGGGCCTGTTCCTCTTGTCCGCTCTGCAGCTGCTTTTTCAACTGACGGGCCTGCTCCTCCTGTCGGCGAGCCTGCTCCTCCTGTCGGCGAGCCTGCTCCTCCTGTCGGCGAGCCTGCTCCTCCTGTAGGCGAGCCTGCTCCTGCAGCATCACCATCAGAGCACCTAAGTCAGGTGCCACAGACGTAGAAGCTGCTGACGGACCGGCTTCCGTGGCCGGCGGCTGGCCCTCAGACATCTGCGGCGTTGCACCACCAAATCTCCTCTGGTCCGTCTCCTGCTGGCGTTGACTTCGGGTACGGACACCCTCCGTTTCCTCCTTAGGTAAAATCGGCATTATTTTATCCCACTTCTGACACCAATTGTTACGAGCTTAGGGTTCGTGACAATAAAAATTGCCGATAAAATTACCTAAATTAACACTTTAATTTACTTTACACAAACTAAAGTTAAAAACACTAATAATTAAAAACACTAATTCACTTAATTCCGCTCCGAAGCTTCGCTTGTTTCGTCAAATCAACTCTGCCCCGATCGCATCTTGCGCCACCTATTTATTTAAATTAGCAAAATATCCGGAATGTTCAAGTAAACACGCGCAAGGTACCGAGATTTCGAGTATAGATTTTCTAGAAACTTAGTTCTTCGGGTGGCGCTGTCGGTTGAGAGATCTGTGATGTCATTCTCTGCAAAGCTCCCCTCGCTCTCGTTCCTGACACTAGATGGCGCTAGTTGACTTATTCACACAACAGTATGTTACATAACACCTTCATTCACGGAGAAGTGATGTCGTGTCATTCGACTATCGTTCGCTGAGTGGAAGAAAGTGTTATGTTCGTACATGTCACTTTCTTCCACGACAAAAAAACAAAACTTTTACTTTATTTATCAAAAATGCAGTGATATGGGCTCGTACCTCTTTCATCCAGTACCATTTTCAAACTAAACTGTACATAACAACTTTATCAACTTTCTATTTTTGAAATACGTCTTAAATCGATAGTTTTAGGGTCTGAAATCATTTTATAACGACATATCACCTTCATCTATGCAAAAAAACACCAAAACCTGAAAATGCGACATATCACCTTCATCCACTTATGTCTTTAAATATTTAACTGTTTGCTTTTCAAAACCCTATAAAATGTTTTAGTCGAAAAAAATAATGTTAATCATAAGGAATTGAAACTGGATCGTTTATTTCGTATCGTATAAGAGACATTACGTTACGGCGGTAATACGAGCAGTGTAGCCAACCGCAAATAGTGTGGCATTAGCCACGCATGATCTTGGGCACGCGATAGATGTCATACATATCTTCCGCGGCGGCAGGTTGGTAATCAACTGAGCACGCGGCGCGCGCACGTCTCTTCTGCGGTTTTTTACATCACCCATCTATTGGATGGACAATAATTGACCGAGCTGTGCAACTCCATCATATTACGCGAAGAAATGGCAACAGTAGCTACAGCATTATAGCTCTAGTTGTGATTACATACCTCAGTCAAACATCTTCGACAATAATCGACTAGTTGATGATACACATTCCATCTTTATCGGAATTTGTACACGAGACGTACAGTTGAGCAACCATTTCTCCGTGTTCGAGCGTGATTTGCAATTATGTAATCACATTAAAGCGCTTATTACACTATACAATTTTTAGGAAATCTAATTAGGAAATAGGAAGGTGTAATCGTAGTTAGAACAGTTAGGATCCGATTTAGTCAAATTGGAGGTCCCAATCGCTCTACTTCCTAAATTGTTTACAATTTAGGACAGTGTAATCGCAACGTTACGATTTAGAACAACCAGTCGGCGCCCACACTTTGATACAAGCGGATGTCTTGAAGTTTTGATAGAAGTCTGATATCAGAGAGCACTACTTTAAATCTTAATATTAATTTCCCGTGGCTATAAAACGTAATGTCACCATCAAACATTCTTTGGTACTCACACTTTATCGAAATATCGTGACTTCTTTTTCAATATGTTTGGATACCAAACTTAACAAATATTCAAACTGTTTATAGGTGGTAGAGCCATGCTGCAGTTATATTAGTAGTATAGTTGTAGCACGAATGGGTCGGCTCGACCGAGGAAGGACCACGCTCCCACAGAATACCAGCGTAAAATAGTAGCTTAATGTTGCTGTGTTTCGTATGGCGAGTGTAGAGAACCGGAGACCCTTTTTACTGTAAACGAGGCATTCCATCTTAGTCGTCACAGGTGACAACGCATCTGCATTTTGATTTGTAATCGGAGATAGATGTAGATGTCCATGGGCCGCAGCAACCACTTATCATCAGGTGGACTGTGTGCTAGTTTGTCACCCTATCCTGTAGAAAAAACTGCTTAGAATCTAAAAATACATAATTATATTCATATTGGACAGTTTTTCCTCAATGAGAAGTACTCTTTTCTCTTTTTTTAATATCCATTGTTCCCACCATGGCTAAGGCAAGTCCTATTTTCTGCTGTTTTTATAAATACGGCGCCATCAATCAAACGTGCAACCCCGTCGATACTTCTTTACGAATGCGGTTCGTCACGATTTAGAATTCAATTTAGTGTAGTGTGATCACTAGCTTCCAATTTAGGTTCCTAATTAGATTTCCTAAAAATTGTATAGTGTAATAAGCGCTTAAGTCGTCGCCGTGTCTATGGATCAATTATTTAGAGATTAATGGAGGTCAAAAGTCATTTCATAAGACACCGCAGCACTTTCTTGTTATAACACTTATTGTTCAATTATTAATTCGTGCTAATGGGGCTTTAATTGCATTTTGAAACAATCTGATAAATCAAAATCTACTTACAATTCTATGTGTTGTTATTTTGCTATTTATCAATTTACTGCTTGTTTTTTTTTTTGCTTTTCGATGTTAATGACATACTTATGAAAAAATGATGAAGTTACAGGTTATCTTTTACGAAATTCAACATATCATGCTAACAAAATAGTGCGTCCTCTTTGGTTGCCTTTGTTTCGGTTTTTCTCTTTTCTTTCTTCAGCGAGTAGTATTGCTACTGCATTGTGGTTATTAAATATATTTGGAATAAGTGTGGTTATTGCTTACTACTGCGAGTAGCGTTTGGACTTTTACTTTTGTAATAGTAATTCTAATAATTTATTTGCTGTTTTAATGATCTTACAACGCATAATGTACGATCATTAGGAAATAAAATATTGTACTTGTATGGTATTTAAAACAACGTTTATACTTACACAAAATTATTACGCAAGAATCGATCAAAAACTTAAAATATTTATGTTTTATGTCTCTAATGTATTTTATGTATATAATCGTAAAGGTAAGACGATTACAGAATCGATTTGCAAGAACGAATTAGAGGTAATTCTAACGAGAATAGTATGTGACGGTATCAAATCGACGTCGTCATCCGTCGAGTGCCTTCAATTACTGATACGTCGTCTGCCATATGACGGCGGAAGATTGCCACAAATTGGTAACAAAATCGCTGCTTGCGTGCCTCGTGTGCACTCACATGCACAAGTGCAATAAAAATATTATTTAAAGTTAAGAATCAAAAAATATCAAAATTAAAAAAAAAATAAGCCCAGGGAGTGTCGCTTAAAATTTAAGCCTATTTTAGTAAGTGTCATTATTATTAGAAATCTTTTAAAAAAAATTTGGACACTATTTACCACATACATCTGTACAACTGTAGAAAACATGGATCCTTTAATAACCTATTATGGGGATTGTAATTGAAGGTTATTCCCTAAAAATAGGTCATAGTCATCGTTACAGCCCATCGTAAGTCCACCGTTGAACATAGGCCTCCCCCATAGATTGCCGTAAAGTTTGGTCCCGAGTCAGCTCCAACCATCAACTACCTGCATGTTTGGTCAAGTCGTCACCTCTCCTATTGGGGTGGTCACCTAATATTAATTTATTCATAAGTGTTAACGATTATTGTAGCAATTAAAAAGAAATGACTAAAAGAAAACCGGCCAAGAGCGTGTCGGGCCACGCTCAGTGTAGAGTTCCGTAGTTTCCCGTCCGTCACAATAAGTATTCCCTTACGTACTTATGAGTTTGTACAAAAACTGTTGTTTCCATCCAAGTTCAAAATGATTTACCTAGAAAGTACTTATAAAGTTCTTCTTTTCAGATCTTTTTCATATTTTCTAAACTTATGGTTCAAAAGTTAGAGAGGGGGGGGGCACATTGGTTTTTACTTTTGGAGCGATTATTTCCGAAATTATTGACATTATCAAAAAATGATTCTAGTAAACTCCTATTCATTTTTAAATACTTTTCCAACAATATATCACACGTTAGGGTTGAAATTAAAAAAAAATCACTTCCCACTTTACATATAGGGGGCTACCCTAATAAAACATTTTTTTCCAATTTTTATTTTACCACTTTGTCGGCGTAATTGATACACATATTGGTACCAAATTTCAGCTTTCTAGTGCTAACGGTCACAGAGATTAAGCGATGACGGACAGACGGACAGAAAGACATGGCGAAACTATAAGGGTTCCTAGTTGACTACGGAACCCTAAAAAATCAAATCAAATAATTTATTTGTAAAACATAGGTAAAAAGTTACAAACTTGGTGGAAAAGGTATGATACGTAATATGTTTCGCCTACAAAGGCATACAAATATTTGTTTATCACTATCACCTTAATTATCAATTCATAAATATAAACATATTATAAATAAATCGTCCATTAATTATTGCAGGTACTAATAACCATTCATTTTATCTTCAAAGTATTCGTTGATAGAGTAGTATGCTTTATATATTAAAAAACTCGAAAGCAAAAAAGGGACCATACTTTGTCTGTTTTAGCCCACATTAAAAAAATTTGGAGTTTCAATTGGACTGTATTTATTATTTATGACGACGCTTACAGGTTACCGCAATTAATACTAGCCGCGAAATTTTACCATTTTGTACCGATGCCAACATAAGATTACATCCACGTCATCTTGATCGTTGGCAATTTACAATTATGCATTAAACTAGGCAATTTTCTGCCTCGCACGGCGACATTTCGGAATTTAATATCCGGACCAATAACACCTAGCCTAGTGCTGAGTCCAAGACGGGAAAAACAGCTAACCTACAAAGGCGGTCAAGGGTCATTTGACCTATCACACCTTGTCTCTTTATGCATATATTTATAGTATAATTTTAGAAATAATAGCCAATAATTATTATTACAAAGGCAAGTTAAATATTTTTGGTTTCAAGTTTCTAGCAATTACGCCTCTTTCTCAAGTCAGCAGCTGTCATTTCAGAAGCTGTAAAATGTTACAGTGAGATCTCAGGAGTGGGTTCTTCTAAAATGTTACTACTCAGTTTGACCGCCAATTGCAAACAATAATATTTTTTGTTGTTAATTTTTTGGAACAACACCTAGGCATTTATTGCAGATAAATCTAAAATGGTTCAAAATCTTCTCGCCATTTAATCGATCACGGCAGCAGCATATTTGAATTTTAAAACATTACAGTTTCATATTACAATGTAATAAGCAACAAAACATTTTTGATTCTCTTTGTTTGGTAAACGTATGGAATGTCACATATGATGGAATATCATGTTTGGTACGATGGTATATCACTGGTCTCCATTTGATACTTCTCCTTTTATTTATAGTACAGATGTGAAAAATTGCCTGTAGTTACATTTCTACCTTTATTCAGGAATGGTTTCAAGTTTCAAGGCTCCCACATATTTCTCTCTTACTTGCTTTCGTATATAGGCAGTAGGATTTCGCTGTTAGTCAGAACTTTATGACCTCTTCCTGATTTTCAAGTATAAATTTCCACAATATTCCACCTGGTGGCATCATATTATTATGAGACGTATTTCTATAAAATGAAGTTCGAACACTACGCACTCATCGTCACCGTGATGATCATCCTCTACTTTGTTGTTGAATGGTAGCCAACGGTATGTTGCTGTCTGATCTGTCACTAGAAGTTTACTCGGAAACTCATGAATATATGAATCGCTATCTTCATCTCCTGGTGGTAACGGTACATCTTCTTTCGATTTTAGTAAAAGGAATTTAATTATAATAATAAATTTCAATTCTAATAGAATTTCTATACTATTATATATAAATTTGTTCGGAGTTTATTTCGGAGAAAATAATACCTATTGTTTACTTTTCCGCAATATAAAATTACGGTGACCTTTAGAAACTGGTTGGCATGTCGAAAGATATGACGATTTGCAGTCTTGTTCTTACTACATATTTACATCTTTCTCCGTTTAAAACTAGATTCAGTCACAAACTTGGTACCGTGACTCTAGCATATTTACAATAACTATATCAATAAAACCTGGAAAGTTTTTAGTAGCAGCGCGTAACAAAATCTAACTTAATTTTAAGGCGTAAACAGAGATAGATATTTAAAAAAAAAAAAACTTGTGTGTTCCCGATTCAAATACAAAAAACAATGCAGCATATATTTTCTGTCAAACTATGAAATGAGCCTGTATATCGGTGTCAGCTATCGATTAAAGCTATTGTGTAGGCTAGCTGTAAATATAGCGTTAGAAAGTGTATGAAAAGCGTAGTTTTTATATTTGATTATATCAATGAGTAGAGCCAAATAAGTACGAATTATACTTGTATTCGTTTTTAGTGATGACCATTTTAATTTATCGATATTTATAACTGTTAAAGAAAAGAAATCGTCTTGTTAAATCTTTACTAACTCGTTACGGGACGTAACGAGTTAGTAACACTGTGTTTTATTGTTATAGCATTAATGATAGCGTACAGAAGACTAAATAATTCGAGAGTCGAACTCGGAACACTAACGAGGGTGAGAACGGAATCCAGGTTTGTCTCCGTTATTAAAATGTCAGGTACCTCCGTTCCACAATATCTCTACTGTTGTCAGTGTCCAATGACATACTTGAATATTTGTCAATAGTTCTTCGCCGCCAAAAATTACAGACCTGGATAGAGTCCATGACTATTAGATACAAGTTGATCGTGTTGTTAAAGCAAGTTAAAGCTGCTTTTGCAAACTTGATGAAGATATATAGAGCCAAGAGCTGATTTTTTAATAGGATTAGAGCAATAAACGAGCACACAGTTCACCTGATGGTAAGTGGTTGGTGTGGCCCATAGACATCTACAAATCAAAATGCAGATGCGTTGTCACACGTGAGGACTTAGATGGAATTCTTGTAAAAATGGATTTCTAGTAAAATGGGTATCCGGTTCTCTACACTCACCAAATGAAACACAGCAGCATTAAGCTGCTATTTTATGCTAGTATTCTGTGAGAGCGTGGTCCTTCCCGGTCGAGCCAACCCATTCTTAAATAGCTACAGCATGGCTCTACCACGTATAAAAATAACATTAATACCTCTTTTGAATATATTTCATACTTCTTATTATTTTTATTCTTTTTTTTGCAATTGTGATTTACATCATATAATATAAAATCATCTTAATAAAAGTAAACCTAAAATACTTGATGAACTCCGACGGATCACAACTAATGTAATGGTTCAGTATGTGGCCAGTTTGAATTACAGAGACTGGCGACAGGGCACAGCGTCAAAAACCTCATACGTCCGGTTCTGTCACCGCAAATCCACCTGTCGAACATGGCAATTATATTATCCTCCCTACAAAGGGATGGAAGTGTAAAGTAGTTCACCTCAAAACCATGATTTTGAAGAAGAAAATAATGATGAGGATTTTGAAGAAGAAAAAGTCTACAACGCTGCCGCAATACAGTAAACGTTCTTCAATGTTCTAGTACTTTTTTTTTCTTTAGTATTAGACATGTAGGTTCTCTTAATTTTTTTTTATAGACGTCTGCGTGTACTGGAGGGATCGAACTGGGGTTACGCATGAACTACAAATTTTCAAGTCTCTAAATTTTATCACTAGAGTTCCCGTGATATAAATATTTTTTGAAATATTTATATTAAATTAATTTTATCACCTAGTAATTTAAATCGGTTAATCTTATTATACTGATCTTATTAAATGGAATCCTGTAAAATTTAACAAGTTTGCAAAAGCAAAGGTTCCCAGCTTGTTCATCAATCAACGGTAATGGACACAAGATATCGTAATGATCTCGCCGCGCAAATTGCATTAGCATCTGATAGATACTGTACATTGTCATATTCATGCTTAATACAAATTTCATGACACTACATCCGAATATTACAAAAAGTTAACAACTTTATTTGCTCCGAGCATAATAACGGAATGGCATTATTTGTCAATGCAATTTTCTCTTTTCTATGGTATCAAAAATATATATTTTTCTTTCAGATGTTCATGTCTTAGGCTATTCACGTGTCTGTCTAGAGGTCAAGAGAAATTCTGTCGACTTAATTGACGAGAAAACCTCTGGGACAAATTTTAAAATTTCCTGTTTTTACTTATTATTGTAAAAGAAGATCTAGGTATCATTAAAGTTCGCACAATATGTACATCTGTGTAGTCAGTCATTAGTAAACAATGCTTATACTGCGACATTCTAATCTTTCGTACAAGCTGCATTGGTACGATACGGTTTGCACTGTGCAGTAACAAGAAAGCGTGCTGTAGCAGGATACAAGTAAACATACAGTAAAGATAAATTATTTTCTTTTAGTAATTGGGGCTAAATAAATCTATTTTTATATATTATATAGTACAATTGCAATTAACAATTTCATTGGTGCCCCGCCGGCACCAATGAAATTGTTAATTTATGATGCAATGTCAGTATTAAAATATATTATGAGTAATTTTTCATTCCTGTCATGAAAGTTAGTTATGTTCCAACAACAATGTAAGTATCCCTAATCAACTTATCACGGGACTACCGCGTGTTCAACGTCGGCGTCGGCGTGCTGCAATTAAAAGCTCTAATGAATCTATCTAAATTACCTATCTAGCCGACTGTAGTTCTACTCGGACAAGGGAATCTGCATTGACTATATTTGTCAGATATCTTGTAATTTACGAGCCTTTATTACGCTGTACTGATTATACCTGATCATTTCTCATCATTTGATGAAGCTATATCTATCACAGATTCAAATTCGTATGTAACGGGAAGTAGACTCATATTATATTTATGTAAGTTCCTTTTATGTATTAAAAGTTTAGCTTCGATGGGTAAGAAAGTAAAATAATTATTACAATCATCAAACAAACCAAAAGCATCTATCAAGCAAACCTATCAAAGAGATACTAATCTTATAAAAAGCATTACATTGCGAGAAAACGATCAAAGGACGACAGTAATTGAATCAACTAACTATTGAAAAACCTCGGCTTTTATGTTATTCTCATACCAGCCTTTAGAGGTTTATGGTGCTATAAAAACGATAAACATGGCGCTTATAACATTATGATTAGTATATACATAGATGTTATTGTAGTTTGTACGGTTTTTAATAGCGATCATAATGAGTTTGTAGGAGATTTTGTTATGCTCTTTTGTAGAAGCAAATTAACTGTTGTGACTATTCACTATTTGTGAAATGACAGCAATACCATTAGATTCAATTATATTTTAGTAGCACAATATCATGGACCACCAACGCTAATTCTTCTTCTTTTTAGAGTTCCGTAGTAAAAAAAGGAAAAACTTGGGGAATCTTTTTACGTAGTAGATTCAAGCTGCACCAATGTACCTACCCCCTCGACAGGGGTAGAACAACGCCCTCTCAGAATACCGACGTAAAATAGTGACTTAATGCTGATGTGTTTCGTATGTTGAGGTCTTATTCCTCAGGAGTAAAAACACATCTGCATTTTGATTCTTAATCGAGAATAGATATACGTGTCTACTACTTCCCACAGCATCTTCATCATCACTTACTTAACGTCAGGTGGACTGTGTGCTCGTTTGTCACTCACATACAAAATCATTCCGGTGTTTCTTGTAGACTCAATTAACAAGAAGCTTAAATTTGCATTCCCTCATTATCAGATTCGGCTCGTAAAATTCCACAACTGGGTATAGGAATCTACCTTTGTAGGCAGGATTTAGGCCCCGCACCGCTAATTCACCTGGTGCTATAACTGTTTATGGGCGGCGATAGTCACTCACCATTAGGTGAGCTACATACTTGTTTCCATATTGTATAAAATGTTTTCATCGTCACGCCTTGAATGCTGCAGCCTGCTGCTGGTCTAAATATTACGTTACATGAAAAAATGCGGTATACCTAGATGGCTGCCATTTATCGGAAGCCATATTTTTTATTAGATATCTTCTCCCGTGACGAAAATGGGTGATGAATTATTTTCTTACAGCGTCAAAAATCTCAATCAACAATTAAACAATAACAAATATATTTAGTGATTTCTTATATTTACGCGAACATTACACATTGATTAAAAGTACTTTTACGGATTTTGTCGCGTTTTATTTATTTTATTTTTAATACCTGACGTTTCGGGTACTTTCCAGCACGCATAGCCACGGGGGACTGATGAACTGAGTGAACTTCCATTCTGCGTATATCGGACCAAAGACAGGTGTACTTAGACATCTGCCATAGATGTCACGTGTACATAGTCCACTGGTGTACTTAGACATCTGCCATAGATGTCACGTGTACTTAGTCCACTGGTGTACTTAGACATCTGCCATAGATGTCACGTGTACTTAGTCCACTGGTGTACTTAGACATCTGCCATAGATGTCACGTGTACTTAGTCCACTGGTGTACTTAGACATCTGCCATAGATGTCACGTGTACTTAGTCTACTGGTGTACTTAGACATCTGCCATAGATGTCACCTGTACTTAGTCCACTGGTGTACTTAGACATCTACCATAGATGTCACGTGTACTTAGTCCACTGGTGTACTTAGACATCTACCATAGATGTCACGTGTACTTAGTCCACTGGTGTACTTAGACTTCTACCATAGATGTCACGTGTACTTAGTCCACTGGTGTACTTAGACATCTGCCATAGATGTCACGTGTACTTAGTCCACTGGTGTACTTAGACATCCACCATAGATGTCACGTGTACTTAGTCCACTGGTGTACTTAGACATCTGCCATAGATGTCACGTGTACTTAGTCCACTGGTGTACTTAGACATCTACCATAGATGTCACGTGTACTTAGGCCACTGGTGTACTTAGACATCTGCCATAGATGTCACGTGTACTTAGTCCACTGGTGTACTTAGACATCTGCCATAGATGTCACGTGTACTTAGTCCACTGGTGTACTTAGACATCTACCATAGATGTCACGTGTACTTAGTCCACTGGTGTACTTAGACATCTGCCATAGATGTCACGTGTACTTAGTCTACTGGTGTACTTAGACATCTGCCATAGATGTCACCTGTACTTAGTCCACTGGTGTACTTAGACATCTACCATAGATGTCACGTGTACTTAGTCCACTGGTGTACTTAGACATCTACCATAGATGTCACGTGTACTTAGTCCACTGGTGTACTTAGACTTCTACCATAGATGTCACGTGTACTTAGTCCACTGGTGTACTTAGACATCTGCCATAGATGTCACGTGTACTTAGTCCACTGGTGTACTTAGACATCCACCATAGATGTCACGTGTACTTAGTCCACTGGTGTACTTAGACATCTGCCATAGATGTCACGTGTACTTAGTCCACTGGTGTACTTAGACATCTACCATAGATGTCACGTGTACTTAGGCCACTGGTGTACTTAGACATCTGCCATAGATGTCACGTGTACTTAGTCCACTGGTGTACTTAGACATCTGCCATAGATGTCACGTGTACTTAGTCCACTGGTGTACTTAGACATCTACCATAGATGTCACGTGTACTTAGTCCACTGGTGTACTTAGACATCTGCCATAGATGTCACGTGTACATAGTCCACCGGTGTACTTAGACATCTGCCATAGATGTCACGTGTACATAGTCCACTGGTGTACTTACACATCTGCCATAGATGTCACGTGTACATAGTCCACTGGTGTACTTAGACATCTGCCATAGATGTCACGTGTACATAGTCCACTGGTGTACTTAGACATCTGCCATAGATGTCACGTGTACATAGTCCACTGGTGTACTTAGACATCTGCCATAGATGTCACGTGTACATAGTCCACTGGTGTACTTAGACATCTGCCATAGATGTCACGTATACATAGTCCACTGGTGTACTTAGACATCTGCCATAGATGTCACGTGTACATAGTCCACTGGTGTACTTAGACATCTGCCATAGATGTCACGTGTACATAGTCCACTGGTGTACTTAGACATCTGCCATAGATGTCACGTATACATAGTCCACTGGTGTACTTAGACATCTGCCATAGATGTCACGTGTACATAGTCCACTGGTGTACTTAGACATCTGCCATAGATGTCACGTGTACATAGTTCACTGGTGTACTTAGACATCTGCCATAGATGTCACGTGTACATAGTCCACTGGTGTACTTAGACATCTGCCATAGATGTCACGTGTACATAGTCCACTGGTGCACTTAGACATCTGCCGTAGATGTCACGATTAGCACGCGAGCAGACGCAGCTTTTTATTTTTATTCGCTATTAGGAAGACGCTGCTGCCCATTTCTTGATATGTTTCCCTCTGTCGCCTCTTACGCCACCCACTGGATGATATGAGATATTCTTACACCATCACTACACGGTATTAAGTGTTAAAACTAGTAAAATAAAATTATACCGCATTGTGTTGATTATTCCCGTAAATGCCATGTTAATGGCCTTTAAAAGGCTTGACACTACCGCTATCGCCAAGAATTAATCGAAAATAACGGTTCATTATATTGGGTATGTTCCGAAATACAACACAGTGTACTGTCCAATGTAAATGACGTCATCATTTGACACTTTATTGTACTAGCGTGCCGCTGCCATATTGTGTCGGATATCCGGCTATAATAAAACAATTTTTAATTGTGTGTTTGCCGAATGAAGCATGCCAAAATTTGTTTCTATTTATTCAAATACAAAAAAATATAGAATAATTGATGGTATATACATTAGGAGGATATAATGAATTTTGGAGCACAAAATGACAAAATAATCGCCAACACTTTTCCAAATGGCGCAAAAGTATGACGTCATATACTGCCCAATGTTTTGGAACGAATCACCAGTATAGCGTCGATTCATGACGTCATTTGCATTGGACAGTACACTGCGTTGTATTTCGGAACATACCCATTATATACAGTTATTGCATAATGTCATGATTTAACCTTAAGATTTAAATTATAAATCATCTAGTAAAAGATTTAGATAAACTAATATTAACCCAAACAATTCAACAAATTAAAATATAAATAAAAAATGCAAGTCAACAAAAATAAATAATTAATGAAGTTACATAGTTATAATGCATGCAATAATTATAATTTATAATACATTAAAATAAATGGAAAGTTAAATTAAACTATTTTTCAAAGCATTAGCATGCTAAAAACTTTTCGCGTAAATTTTTTAATATTTTAGAAAAGTAAGAATAGGTAAATATCGCACCTCGAATAAGAAACTGTAACCAATTTTATAACTTTGCCAGAGAAATGTTGCGTACAATTTGACAATTCAAAAAAGGTTGATGAACATAGGCGGCGTCTGTAGATCATTTAAAAGTCTTCTTGATAGATTGTCTAGAGCATGTAATTACCGATAAAATATACAACATATGTAAAGTAAAACATGTTTATTATAAAAAATAACTTAACGCTAAAATAATCGTGAAAATCTAGTTGGAATATAAAATAAATTTCATTGGAATTAAAAGTATACTTTTCCAGATGAAAAAAAGTATATTTAAATAGAAGTATATTTTCATATTTAAATATATTTTAATAATAAGTATATTTTAGTAAATACAAAATAGAACTAACTCCAGCCCAGGGTACAAAGAAGTGTTCTAATTTGTAGCCCGGGTAAGACTGATAAAAAGTATCAGACAGAGAGGACCCTGGGTCTCGGTTAAAAAGAACAGGGCCGGCTTCGCCGTCTCCAGATGGTAGTAGGACAGCGTTAAGATTGGAATGAAGTCTCCTGATATTGCAAAAATTCACGGATAGTGTGACAAGGGTCGCCTTGGTCTTATTGCTCCGCTTGCCCCTAGCAGTTTTAGTCGCTATCGTAATTCCCCCCTAAGCTAAAGGGGCCTAAGCAGCCACGCTCAGGAGTAAAGATTTTGGTCATAGATGCTGGGACCCTAGAGGGCCCTAGAGGGACCCTCCTGGGGTAGTTTTTATTTGATGTTAAGGGAGAGAGGAAATTGGGCCTCCGGCCACCTACACTTACCAAGCGAAACGCAGAGGTAAACCTCTACTTCACGCCGGTATTCTGTGAGGTCGTGGTATCCCGGTATACCCCGGTTTGAGCCGGCCCATCCGTGTCCATCCGAGCAATGGACGCTGCGTTGCTCTACCACTGTCAAGTCAAGAGCATGGTTGCCATTTTGGTTTATTTCAGCTCAGTCTTATACCCTACATTCGTGTCATATTAAAATATTCGTTAGTAACCGTATTAAAATATTCGTTGGTAACCATTTTGGTATTGTTTTGCACCTTTTAACTACACAGGACGGCATTTTGTTGGCAAATTGATTGCACGACGCCCAAGGAAGTACTGACGAAAATGTGGGTAGTTTGATGCAAGCGTGAACGCGTGTGCTTACATATAGGAGCGGAGGTTTTTGGCTTCACCAATAACAAAGGCCGCGCTGTATCTACCTTTTTTACTTCATCTAATTATTTTCCGAAAAAACAATTTAATGTTGCCCGCCCCCCACCTTTATTGTTAAAAAGTTAAACATATAAAAGTAGAAGATTGAACCGAAGTTATTAAAATTGAACATTTGCAAGACCAATTACAGCGCTATCAACTGATTTTAACCATTTAAGTCGGGCTGGTGACACAGAACACTTATTGTGCAAGTATAGCTCGCATTGACTTTTTTTTAATTGAAGACATACAATCTTTGCGTTTGTCATTGCCACGTTAATGGAATTTATGAATATATTATACTTAGATTAAAATCAATCTTGTTTATTAATGTAATACTATCGAGGAAGAGCCGTGGCTGCCCTCGTCTTAAATCTTCACAGTAAGTACGCAAGCAACCTGGGTTCGGTCCCCGCCAGCACCAATAAAATTGCTAGTTACTATTTTAAGTGCTGATTTACTACGAAAACTTACTACGAAAAAAGGATACTTTCATGTTTGAGTACTAACAGTATTCCGAAAATATGTGAGGTACACCAACACCCCCTTGGTCAGCGCGGCATACTGATTGCTCCATAAAACACTCGTAAATGAGAGGGTTACACTGCACAAAGCAGTGAGACGTTTAAAGGCTACAACAATGGGACGTATATAAGCTACGGACTTACTTTTTATCATTGCAACATTTATTTAATATGGTATAATTTGTATATATCATCATCATCATCATTACAGCCCTTCACAAGTCCACTGCTGAACATCGGACTCCCCTAAGAAATGCTACAAAGCACGTTCCTGAGCCATCCACCCCATCGACTTCCTGCATGTCTTAACAAGTCGTAACTCCATCTAGTAGGGGTCGTCCTACTATTTTCCTACCGGTACGAGGATGCCACTCGAGAACCTTTTTCCCCATTTGTCGTCAGTTCTTCGAGCTATATGGGCAGCCCATCGCCACTTCAGCTTACTACCTAGTCTATTTTTATAAATTTGTATTTATACATATACTCCTATGTATATAATATACACACATTCTTCGGCCCTTTCTAAAGAAAGGGCCGAAGAATGTGTTGTTGTAATGAAAAGAGACCCAACGTGTTTTTCGACACAACGTGTCTAAAGAAGTTGTAACTTTAAAAGTTTTAACTTCAAAAACCATGAACCGTTGACTTGTATCACAACTTAAAGATTATATATCGCTTATAAATATCGTTAAGGGTCTTTGATAGCTAATTCGAATGAATACCATACGTCATCTTCGATCTGATACGATCTCGCTTGTTTAAACGTTTTGATCTTTTGTTTCATAAAACAATGGAATTCGGATAAAATTAAGTCTTCTTTGTTCTGTTTTGTTTCCTGCACTTGCAATGTTCTTGTTGTGGTCAGCCTGTAAAATGCCCATAGCTCGGCATGGACCTCATCCACGTGATAGTATTTATAAAGTAATTTATGCACAGGACTGCTCCAACCGTTGGATATTTTACTATCTGACGAAGACTACAAGAATTTTAGGGCACTTCCCATAGTCATTTTTTACAGAATCTACAGTATAATTATGGAAGATAGATATTCTCATGCCGCATCACAGAACTTATTTTAAATAAAGAAGAAATTAAATATTAAAAATTTCATTCATTAATTATGCATTGTTAATCTAACTTATTTATTGTGTGTATTGTTATAATGAATTACATTCAGAATAGAAAAAACAACAATCAATGTGAAACTGTGGATTAAAAACAGAAATCACGACTTAATCCATGTCATAATGCATGACCGCTGCGAGCAGGATTTATCTAAGCATCATATTTATAGGTACATATATAATATGTTACTTTATTCAAATGTAAGTGACACCCTACAACCACACAACTTTAACGAATTTCGAATGGGGAGCAGATAAAGCAGCCTATCGGAAAATAATGTCGCTGCCAGTTTTAAAGTTTTCCAGGCGCGTAGTAACCACAAAACTTCTTTTATAACATTGCTGGACGCAGCTTGGTTCATTATGTTACAAACAAACTATAACCAAAAATGTATTTCTCACTATCCGTGTCTGTTTTACAAGGAATCAGAACCATTAATTCAATTTTATAAATTTGTTGTCAGGTGCAACACACAGCGAGTAGTAGAGGTTAAGCTCTCTACGGTCGTAACTTTCCTCTTGCATGTCTCTCCTTTATGTTAACACGTCGTTTGTTTTACTAAGCGTTTGCACATTTCACTTAAACGTGCTAAGCACGTTCGCAGTAAGACATTTTGTTATCATCTGCCAGCTACTGTTCTACATCCTAGGCCTGTACGTATTTGTTCTAGATTGGCAAAGGTAAGCCTTGATTATAGGTTATAAACTATATTATACTAGGTATGTTGCGGACAAAAGTGGTGCGGAGAATTTTAATTACATAATTTATTATATAAATCGATTTAAACATTGTTATATATTTATATTTTAAGACATATGAATAAAATTGAAGTATCAATAAGCTCAGGGGGTGATTGGGATGATGTTAAGATATCACTGTCGCTCTGTCCGTCCGAGATAGTTTTTGGAATGGCCGAGTCGATTTTGATAAAAGGAGAGATCTAGGCTATATTTATTAATCCAAAAAACTTGAAGATTAAAAAAATGAAGATACTGATTAAATAAATAGTCTTAAATCTAAATTACGCCCCGTTATTAGATCCTATCCAGGTGAATCCTGGCCGGTATTAAATAAACACCAAAGCCTTACGTAACTATAAGTGTATTATTATTTTTACAACTAGCGGTCAAGCCCAGCTTCGCCTGTATAGTACTGGATGTTCCGATATGGTTGGTAACCATTCTTCAGATCTTGAGAGGGTCTTTTTAGTGTAGGGCCGCTAGCACTAGTAACGCCGCTCCTTCCTATTATAAATTTTTGTGAAATTAGGTATTAGCATTTCCGGATAGCATTTTTATCAATTTGTTATCTGAGTTTCATCCTTAAATCGGTACCATTCGCCGTGAGCTGGTTAATTTGGACCTTCGAAATAGAAAAAAAAACGCCTTTTTATAGAAGAGGAAGCAAATGAGCAAGGCTCGCCTGACGGTAAGTGATCAACCGTCACCCATCAACGTCTTCTACTCCAGAGCAAAATCGGGTGTGGTGTCGACCTTTTAGAAAAAAAAAATCGGCTTTGTTCTTGAATCTACAATTCAATTATTTAGGTATTAAATTAATAAGAATGACTTTTGATTAAAACTACTTTTACGGATTTTATCGCGTAAAATTTTTTTTCATGAGAATGACTTTTATTCGAATAGAAAATTAGAAAGCCGTCGAAACTAAAATGTGAATAAGGCTGCCTCTTTGTTCTAGTAGTAGTAAGCGCAAAGGTGAATTTGTGATCTCTGGATTGAATTCTAGGTACGGTCGTCTTATAATCAAATGAAGTCCGTCAACCCAGAGTAGAGCTGCTTTACCATATTGTTTTTCCTGGTCTAGATAAATTATCTTCGTCATCGTTCGCGTACCTTATTGGCCTTTCTGGTTCAGAAATAGAAAAAGGTTTTCTTTATTCAATATAGGATATTAACAACACTTTTGGAAAATCATTTTTATGTTTAATTGAACTGCCCTGAGAAGACATGTAAAGACAAACAAAGAAGAACCTAGCGGGAAATTTAAAAGAAAGAAAAATTTACAATTATATATTACTTAATATATTGTACTACGATGGCGTCTTCTCATTACAACTATTCTTATACGGAATATACTAGATAATAGATAATAGATAGATATTTCTGGTATATATCAATGTGATATTACATTAATATACTAGATAATAGATAGATATTTCTGGTATATATCAATGTGATATTACATAATTTAAGGGCAATAATTGTTATCAGAAATCCATCTATCAATGAGAGAAGGTTTGCGTCCAGCAATCAGACGTTTATCTCATTTATAAAAATTAGCGTTTGTTAGGTCATATTTTATGCGTTGTCATACCGTTCATCAGATTGCGGTAGAACTTTTTCTTATTGCTTGCACTTGCGCTACGCGATAGAATTGCTGTCAACCTTATTTTGTACTAGAATAGGTATCGCCAGGAGCACACATACAAGCAATTACGTCGTATTATCAGTTAATCACTACTACAAACCCGATTCGCTGTGTTGACAGACGGTTTTTAATACATATTTATTTGTAAATAGCGTGCAATTTGGGATTTTCTAAATAATTTGCATGCGTAATTTGGAAATGATTGTAACGTCAAAACATATCTCGTGTTGACATTTATACGTGTGAATTAACGTGTTAGTGGCATTTTAGTGGCTACACGGGCTCCGCCCACTCCCCCATTCTATTATGTACGTATTACAGTATTCAATGCATAGTACAATTAACTTACAGCAGGTGGCACGCGTATCGTACCGACAAATTTATTTTAAAATTATATATCATTCAACTTCAATGAGTGTAATATCATTCCTAATTAAATAATATAGTTATTGTTTTACATTTGTAGTTATAAATTACACAGTTTTTTTATATAAAAGAATATTAACAATGCCATAATCATTACCAATATTCCCATTTACCACTCGTGGTAAGCTTAAATTGCTTGTGTTACGAGTGGTTCACGCCAGCAGTCGAATGGCGGATTCGAACCCACGACCTTTTTGAGTTCGCGGACCGCGCCCTGCCATTAGGCTACTGCTTAAATACAATTATTTCTTCTGTGGCGGTAACGCGCCGGGTACCCGTTTGTAGGCCATAAATTTTACTGTTTTTTTAAGTTTATAATGGAAAAAATTATAAGCGTTATATTTACAATGTACTCATATAACAAAAATTACAGGGGCTATAACATTGAGCTATTATGTACTACGTACTAGAGGAGACACTGCATTCAGCTACTCTGTTCCACTCAACTGCGGTGCATGCACTGCACTTTAATCAGTCACTCGCTAGGCGCTTGTAGAGTTGTCACGTGTTGTGTTGATTTGAAAAAAAATCTCTTGATAAAAATATGCCGTCTTGTGTACTTAGATATTGCACAAATAATTCAAGAAATGTCAGTAAAAACCAAGGAATTACTTTTCATCGAAATAATACTAGTTTTTACGGAATTTATCGCGTATATTTAACTTTTTTACCCGACGTTTCGAGAGCTTTACAGCACCCATGGTCACGGGAAGGACCGAGATGTTCAACGTCCAGCTGTCATAGTTAACCGCGGTTACCATAGATTAAAATTTAACTTTTGTTCCGATCTACACAGTATGAACTTATGGTATCATGGAGTCTTGCAGTTGTATGCTTGGGTTGGGATTTAATTTTATTTATTATAGGATCCCAAGCAGATGGTAGCACCCAGCCATCTTCTCTATTGAAATTAGGATGTTTTTTGATTTCAATAGCCTCGCGAATCATCCTTGGAAGGAATCGGTGTTCTTTAGCGAGGATTTGTGGTCTATCAAATCTGATGTAGTGACAGGGGCGATCCTGTACATGTTCACAGACTGCAGACTTCCCTGAGCGTCGATTCTTCACATCAGCTATATGTTCTTTGATGCGGGTTTTAATTGATCTTTTAGTTTGTCCTATGTAGGAGAGACCACATTCACAATCAAGCTTGTACACTCCTGCATCTTGCAGAGGGACGTTACACTTGACTGATGGTAAAAACTGACCAATCTTCTTCGGCGGCTTGAAGTATGTTTTGATGGAAGCGCGCTTCAAGATGTAGCCAATCTTGTCAGTGACTCCTCTAACATATGGCAGTACAGCAGGTACACGCTCGACTGTGGCCGGCTTCACTCGTTCTCTGTGACGTAGGCGCGGGACCCGAAGCTTGTTGTCATGCAAAACTTGCTTGACATTGTGACGGCCCAATATTATTATTAATAATTAAATTCAATATAAAGGGGCGTCAAAAATAGTCTTAAAAGATATATATTAAGCAATTAAGTCAAATTAATAAACATAAAGTTAATATATTTCAGACATTATCCCAATAACATAGTAAATTAAAGGCAAAATTATTGTTTTTTCGTAATAAATAAATTTATTTAAAAACTTTGAAAAAATATTTAAAATAAGATAAATAATAGAAATACAAGTCAAAAAATATTATAAAATTAAGTTAAATAACGTTTATAAGATAATTAGAAAATTTGTTAAAATTGTTTAAGTCATGGGAGGTGTTCGTGTATAAAAGAAAATTTTTCTAAGTTGTGGAAGGAGTTCACGTATAGATGAAATTTCCTAAGTTGTTGAAGGAGTTCATATATTAAAGAAAATTTTCCTAAGTTATGGAAGGTGTTCACGTATAGACGTCTTGTATGGAGGAAGCTGCCGGAGATACATACCTGCAGTTGTACATATATATGGGGTGGTCGGGAGCCCGACTGCCTGAAGTACTGTAGCACAATGACTAGTCCTATATTAGGGACTTATGATATTAAACTCAACGATACAAAAGCAATACTATAGAAGGTCTCCATGATGAATTTGCATTACAATAGTAGGGTCGTGGGTTCGAACCCTATATATGAATGACTTATGAAAGTAGGGTCTATGATTCAAAAGCAATACTATAGAAGGTCTCTGTGATGAATATGCATTACAATAGTAGGGTCGTGGGTTCGAACCCTATATATGAATGACTTATGAAAGTAAGGTCTATGATTCAAAAGCAATACTATAGAAGGTCTCTGTAATGAATATGCATTACAATAGTAGGGTCGTGGGTTCGAACCCTATATATGAATGACTTATGAAAGTAAGGTCTATGATTCAAAAGCAATACTATAGAAGGTCTCTATCATTAATATGCATTACAATAGTAGGGTCGTGGGTTCGAATCCTACATATACATGACTTATGAAAGTAAGGTCTATGATACAAAAGCAATATTATAGGAGGTCTCCTTGATGCATAAGCATTGTATGGGGTGGTCGGGTGACTGACTGCTCCCAGTACTGTAGCAAAATGACTAGTCCTTATTAGGGACTTGAAAAGGAATATTATGGTGGCGTGTGTGCTGCTTCACGAGCAATTGGTCCGAGGTAAACTTGGACTCGCTAACCGATGTGTCCTAGACATATCATCTTAGTGCCGGTGGTAAGCGGGTTTTTTGTAGCAATACGGCTTTCCCGTGGACATCGCACACCCATACCGTTTGTGGGCGGCGTAGTAGCCCATAGCGATGCGTCGTCTATATTTCGGATTGGGATGATGAGTGTGTTTGGTAGCACTTTTAAGTGTAACAGGCATCTCCAACTTCATGTCTTAGTGCATTAGCGCTATGATACGTGAAGTTTTGTCCACTGGCGTCTTAGTAGCGTGCTACTATGATACGTTGGTGCAGTTTTATATAACAACAATCTTAGTGTCGGTGGTAAGCGGGTTTGTTGTAGCAATACGGCTTTCCCGTGGACATCGCACACCCATACCGTTTGTGGGCGACGTTGTTGCGCATAGCGATGTGTCGTCTATCTTTCGGATGGGGATGATGAGTGTGTTTGGTAGCACTTTTAAATGTAACAGGCATACTCAGCTTCACGTCTTAGTGCATTAGCGCTATGATACGTGGAGTTTTGTTCATTGGCGTCTTAGTAGCGTGCTACTATGATACGTTGGTGACATTTTTTATATAACAACAATACTAACTTTGTTGCCAAAGTCGATAGGAGTCATGTGGGTGTGTTGTGAGGGTGCGCCGCCCGTATGATAGTTGCATTGATGCTTACTGCTACTTGCGGTATTGCGTCTTGTGATGGATCTGCGGGTGTGCTGCGCCTGATTCGATGCATTCCTGATGTTCTGGTCGATGGAGGTATACAATTAACATCTTAGTGTCGGTGGTAAGCGGGTTTGTTGTAGCAATACGGCTTTCCCGTGGACATTGCACACCCATACAGTTTGTGGGCGGCGTCGTAGCGCATAGCGATGCGTCGTCTATCTTTCGGATGGGGATGATGAGTGTGTTTGGTAGCACTTTTAAATGTAACAGGCATACTCAGCTTCATGTCTTAGTGCATTAGCGCTATGATACGTGGAGTTTTGTTCATTGGCGTCTTAGTAGCGTGCTACTATGATACGTTGGTGATATTTTTTTTATATAACAACAATACCAACTTTGTTACCAAAGTCGATAGGGATCATGTGGATGTGTTGTGAGGGGGCGCCATCCGTATGATAGTTGTTGCATTGATGCTTACTGCTACTTGTGGTATTGCGTCTTGTGATGGATCTGCGGGTGTGCTGTGCCTGATTCGACGCTCTCTTGTGGTTCTGGTCGATGGAGGTATACGGGTGGTGATGTCTGCTGGAATGTATGGGGGACCTTGGAATGGTGTAAGCCCGACGATAGTCGTATTGATGCTTGTTGCGTTCTGCAGCATTGCGTCTCTGCGATGGTTGTTTGGTGGGACGCTATTCTCAATGGCGCTCTCTGCGTCTTGGTTTGACTCACACCTAAGTAGCTTTGCCCAAGTCGGGTCTCTTCATTGCGGGGCTGCAGACTGTCTGCCCTCCACGATGTTTTATATAACAACATAATATTATATCTCTGTAACTTTCCCACCTTTGAATGATTGAAGGCAACTTGTTGGTGGGTGAGACAAACATGATCGAAAATGCATTTACTCAACGTCAGTGACACAAACCCTTTCTGATGGCGAATTATTACTCTTATCTTATAACTGCCTTTTAGCTATATCTGCCGTTGTATTGGTTGGTGGAGCATATGTGTCGACCTCATGCGGGTGGTAGCTGGCGGGAGGATCTGAGGAGACTCTCAAGGCTGCGGCCGAAAGCCGCACAACGTGGGACCCCATTCCCTTGAGGTGAGCTGTAGACTACGGTTCAGTTCCCGAATTAGCGTTCCCTACGGGGGGAGTGCATCAAAATGGTTGGCGCTCACCGTGCACGGCGTGTGTGGGGCCGTGTACCTCCCCTACATTTTTTTTTAAATAAATGTAGGAGAGCGAAGCCCTTGTATCGGGTATTTTTTGTATAAATATATTGTGAGCCTTTTCCAAGCGGGAAGGGATAAATAATAATAAATTAATAATGTTAACCTGATACAAGTGGAATAAAGACGTTTTATGTTCTTAACCTTTTCGAGCCCTGTCTTCGTGAACGGGGTTCACTTAGCTTATAAGGCACTACCAACAGCTTTCAATTGCCCTAGTGAATATTCATTCTTCCAAAAGACACCTAAAAGAACTAAGTTACTAAACAAACACAACGTAAATAAGGGTCCTAACTAAGACGATCACGCCAAAATATTAAAAACGGCCTATTAATAAACCTTTTGAAAGATCATTTAGAAAGATCAAAACATATTTTATTAATCCTGGTCACATATATATAATGTTATTAAAAAGGGGATATTTTTAATATTATAATATTTTTATACAGTAGAGGGGGGGGGGGGATCGTTACAACATGTTGGAGCTCGGCAGCCAGGTGTTTACTGTCACAGATCCCTCGTGCTCTCTGAAACAAAGATTTACCCACGGTAGCTAACTGTGAAGGATGGTGGTGAGAATCACCGTTTAAATATCTATCTGTATGGGTCTTTTTTCTATACACAGTATGGCTCAAGGTGTTATCAGGATTCCGAATTACTAACACATCTAGAAAAGCTAGGCGCTTTTCTAGATGTGTTATCGCGTAAATATAAGAAATCATTACTTTTCATCGGTTAATAAGATACTTATTCAATAAAAAAGTATTATAAATTAATAATAAAACAAATTATTCCTAAGACGCCATCTCGTATCATTGAATATAGATTATGAAATTAATATGTTCAGATGCGACATTTCTGTGGGTACTTAAGTTTAGGACGAATACATTATTATACTACACATTTTTTTGTAGAAACATATAAGTTATTATAATTAAGATAGATTTTTCATGTTTAAATATGCTTATTATTCTTTTATTTTATTTTTAGGTTTCCACTTCAAAGTCAAAGTGGAATAAATTCGTCCATTTTTATCTCTCGCGTGCCCAGCATTTATGAACGATTATTTACAACATTTATGATTCTAATTTAAATAAATATATTTGTAATTTAAATTTTATGTTAATAAGTTTTGTTAAACATACATTTAGTACGTTTTTTTTATATTTGACATAGATACCTTTTAAAATATTCAGATAAAATATCATTAAAAAGTAATTGTGATATAATATTATGTAATATTATATTAAATAAACAAATATAATATACAAAATAAATGACAAAATTTAGATATTGCTCTCGATATAATTTACCTATTTAACAATACAATCTACTATTGCCTACGGATCATTCTACCTATGTTTATTCTATGATAAAAAAAACCAAACGCGCGAACACAGAGTAGCGCACATTTTTGTTTGAGATAGCTGTTCTAGTACGTAAGTACATATTACTTCAATGTATTAAATGTATATTTTAATATTTCACATTTTTACCTACTAAAATATTAAATAAAATACCCTTAAAATGTAATTCTGACATAATATTATGTAATATTATATTAAATTAGCACATATACAAAATAAAAAACAATTTAAAAATTTGTACTCGATATAATTAACAATACAATATAAATAAACAATTATTACATACTGACCATTCTACTTACGTATAATCTATAATAACAAAAAATGACCGCGCAAGCGCAATGCGCGTTTATACCAACTGCGCATGCGCGACTCTACTATTACCGCGCATGCGCGAAGACATAGAGTAGCGCACAATTTTTGTTTGGAATAGCTTCTCTAGTACGTAGTACATTATAACACAATGGGCTATAACTAGATTAATGTATCCCTTGGTCCTTCTTTTTTTGCTTTTGAGGCATTCGTTTACAAACAGCTGTTATTGATTAAAGCAAAATATTAGCATAAGGTCAACTCTCATTACTTTCTCAACTTTCAATGCGTATAGTCTATTGATAGATAAATAAGTAATGTAAGCCCGAAGCGAGTGCCGATGTCGTCGCTTGCATCATGCATAAGGTATGTAGATACGACGCGCGATCTGATTATCATTTTTATCATTTAGATTTGTTTGCAGGTCACGGATCTAATGCGCGTTTGCTGCATCTGCAAGAAATCCTAATGACAAGGAGCTAGCATTAGGGACCCTTTCTAAAAACACTCGGGTAATCATATACTTTAAGAATAAATGCTTGAGGTCTAAAATATATTTAAATGCGTTAGAGCAGTGTTCCATCGTATTATGACTACTGCAGCAAGGGGTCGGCTCTGATAACTGGGAGAGTACCACTCTTAAAAGCAGAATATTGCTGTTGTATTTCGTATGGTGAGACGATAAGAACCTGACTCTATTAAATGGTAACGAAGTATTCTATCTTAGTTCTTAATGGTAAAAATTTTATTCTTATTCGATGATAGACGTCTAAAATCGATTAAGAATGTGTATATTTATTTTTTCGGAAGTTGTGAATGTTGTCACATTCACAACTTAACTTCCGGAAAAATAAATTCACAACTTTACTTCCGAAAAAATAAATTCACAA
Source organism: Parnassius smintheus behrii (assembly GCA_036936625.1). Lineage (NCBI taxonomy): Eukaryota > Metazoa > Arthropoda > Insecta > Lepidoptera > Papilionidae > Parnassius > Parnassius smintheus. The sequence continues at coordinate 26,365,242 of JAUPFT010000013.1, read as the reverse complement.
CTTTACTTCCGAAAAAATAAATTCACAACATTACTCCGTAAAAATAAAATTCACATTACTTCCAAAAAAATAAAAATATGTCGACATTAAAAATTCTACTTTTTCACAATCCATAACTGATTATAGGTTAAATTCACATTTATTTTTAAATATCTGTATTTTTATTTCTTCTATAAACTGAACTAAATAATTTATTGCCAAAAGTTACGTACAACTAGTGTCACACCCCGGTCTCGCTTGCCATCTCGCTTTATAAGCGTGGCAACTATGGCAGATATCCCTCCTATGAGAAAATCTAGGGGGGCGGTCTATGTTCAGCAGTGGGCTGTATATAGGCTGTAACCACAGAAGTGGTAATAATTTCTATATATATATATATATATATATATATATATATATATATATATATATATATTATTAGGATTTCTGTGGCGGTAACGGTAGATACATCCTGGCACTGCTTCGTATCTTTTCGTCATTACAATCGGATTAGCCATTTCGAAGATGAGCCCGAACAGTGTGTCTGAGCATTTTGCTCAAACACACTGTTCGGAGCTGTCTACATGTTATTAAAAAGATGTATCAACTAATAAAAAATCTATTGAATATCTATATAATCTTGATTCCATAATAGCCAATTCCAATTTTTTTTAAAGTAGTAAACACTTGATGAATCTTCCTACAACTAAACCACAGAAATGCGAAATAATTACCTATTGATAACATGCATCTCCTCATAAAGTAAGCGTTATGTTATTTTGCTATTGACACGTTGCACAAAGTTGGATTTTTTTAAAGAAAAATTTTAAAACTTGGGCGTAATTCTTACGCAATATATTATAGCGAGAGCGCATGAAATGTCCTATACATTCCATCACCGAACGCTCAAGGTCGTTCGCTAAGAGTAGCGCCTTAATAGCATGTAAAGAATCCCCTGAATTTAATAGGAGCCTTTTGTTTAATAATACAGACAGACATTTCAATTTTATTTATATGTATCTTAGATGCTTCTGAAGAAAACTTAAAATAAACACTAAAGTTTTAGTTTTTTTCTTGCTCTCTCTCTCTTTGTGTCAAATAACACTTTTTAATTCTATTGTGAACATTGATGAAAGGGTTATGAATGAAGCTTATATTAAATAAGATTGAAGCATTAAAAACATGAATGAATTCGTTTAATACTGTTTCCAATAATTTGGCCGTGATGAGCAGAAATGACCCAACCCTGAACACGATTCCAACAGGGAATCCCAAAACCTACATTCAGTTTTCATATAAAATTGGTAGAAGATTAAGGTTGTAATCAATTACTATGAATTTATTCGTTTATTACTGTGCCTTTTAATACTTAATTGTATACTCATTGTGATAAAAATAAAAAACGATCGTAATAAGGTTGTTTAAATTACAGTTAAGAATTGAAAACATGCTTCGTCAAAATGGTTAACATTTTGTCTGTAAGAAAAAATTCTTTTAGCGGGTTACATAATACATACATTTACGACTATTAAATCAATTTTTAGGTACTAAATTGAGTGCTTCAAACAGACAATGTAAATCAGATTAAAGACATTTCGAACGCCTCATTACCAGTCACGGTTTTTTTTAGAATATCAATAGTTCATCTGAGGTCAAGCAATTTGGCATCGTACTATTATTACCCACTTTATAAAATGTTAATAGAGAGGCTGTAACAGCGTTCACTCCCTAGCATATCCGGAATCATATACACGCCTTTACTTCCTATAAGGGAGTTGAAATTATTTCTAATACCCTAATTTTACATTTCCAATAATACATTTGCTTACATAATTGGCACAAAAAGGTGCAAAACGTAGTCTCTATATTAGGAGCATATTATTAGCGTGTTAATTTACGACCTAAAGAGCAATAACCATTGTTATAATGTAAGACAATGTACATTATTACATCCCAGATGCCGCAAATGATTGTAGTTATAATAATTTGAATTACAACGAGGAATTCTACTAGTTTAGTCTTTAGGGATGACAACACAACTGCTTTCTAATTTTTAATTGAGGATAGATGTAGGTGTCTGGGCCATAGCATCCACTTACCATCGGGTGGACTGTATGCTTATTTGTATAAAAAAGTTACGTATTCAGATTCCACCCAAAAAGGGTCTACGGTTCTCTACATTCGCAATACGAAACACTGCCGCATTTACGCTGGTATTCTGTGAGAGCGCCCACTTGTGTGGCAGCTGTAATATCGCTGCAGTATTACTCTATCGTGTAAAAAGTATTTTAATAAAACCGTAGAATAGTCATGTCCGAAATTCTATTATTTCCAGGAAAAAACAAGCTTTTGCTTTTTCTTTGAGTGAACTCATGTAATGGCTATGATATTTTAAGATTGATTCTACAATTTACAAGTAAGTATGTAAATTAATGACGCTGAAGCCAAATTAATAATTTTAAATATTTTGGCCTGTCTATCATCTGTGTATTCAAAATTCTAGGAAATACTATGTAACGGATTTCTGTGTTATATTTTTAGTAAAAGACCTTTGAAAACATAAAACTAGTGCAATAGGGAGGGTTAGGGTAGTAAGTCTATCTGTCAGAAGCGATGTAACGCAGAATTTAAGGGTATGTTCCGAAATGTTACCAGTATACTGGCGAATACAAAAGAAGTCATTAATTGACGTCATATTCTGTCGGATATCCCGCCTTAGTAAAACAATTTTTAATTGTGTGTACGCTGAATGAAGCATGCCAGAATTTGTTTTTATTTATTCTGGTACCTCAATTCTTCTCAAATTACTTGAAAGAGGATATAATGACTTTTGGAGCACAAAATGACAAAATAATCGCCAACACTTTTCCAATACGGCGCAAACGTATGACGTCTAATACTTGTCCAACGTTTTAAAACGAATCACCAATATGGCGTCGATTTATGATGTCATTTTCATTGGCCAGAGTACTGGTTTGTATTTCGGAACATACCCTAAGTATACATTTATACATAAAATTTTAAAATTAACTGTAATGACATAATTGAAAACGGCGGCGACAATTTACATTTTTATAACGGCGTCGTCTAAGAAAATCTAGAAAAATCTTTAAACTACATTTTTAACAGAAGTTAAATTATAGAGTGTGATGCTTTTTCATTAGAGTATTTTTTGTGTTGCGAACACCAAAAATAAGTTACGGTAGTGATAAAAAAGTGAATAAATAAATACTTATAATAATTATAAATATTACACGTGGTAGACGGCGAATCAAAGATTATTATTACTCTTCGATAGTTTCTGTTATACTCTGAGTGGCGACAATACTGCCCACGTAGTCCAGCTTGAGTTGAGAACTCCTTTAAATTGACGGGCGTGCCTTTGCATAAGCTGGCGGTAAAAAATGCAGTCACAATTCTGCTGATGCAAGCTTGATGCACCGAGATTGTGCAACGGCACGAGGCTGTACATCACAGAGCTGGGGATGAAAATGATAAAAGATACTATTTTTAAACGTGATAGAACGACGCTGCAGGTATAATATGGTTATAGCATGAATGAGTCGGCTCGACTGGGGTAAGACCACGCTATTACAGAATACCAGCGTAAAATAGTAGCTTAATGCTGCTGTATTTCGCATGGTGAGTGTAGATAACCGTAGAACGTTTTTACTGGAAACGAGGCGTCTTAGTCTTCAGGGTTGACAACGCATCTGCATTTTGATTCTTAATCGATTTTAGTGTAGATGGCTATGGGCCGAAGTATCCATATACCATCAAGTGGACTGTGTGCTCGTTTGTCACCCTTACGCTATAAAAAAAACCTTATTGGTGCAGCTAGAGGAGAATGTGTTCCGATTGCCAGCATTCCAAACATTTAAAATAATAAACCATTTCAATTTAAAAAGCTGCAACTCTCGTTGAAGTTTTATACGTGGTAGAGCCATGCTGCAGTTATATTAGTAGTATAGTTGTAGCACAAATGGGTCAGCTCGACCGGGGAAGGACCACGCTCTCACAGAATACCGGCGTCAAATGGTACTTACTACTGCTATGTTTCGTATGGTGAGTGTAGAGAACCGGAGACCCTTTATAGTGGAAACGAGGCATTCCATCTAAGTCTTCACGGGTGATAACGCGTCTGCATTTTGATTCGTAATCGAGGATAGATGCAGATGTCTATGGGCCACAGCAACCACTTACCATTAGGTGGACTGTGTGCTCGTTTGTCACTTTATCCTATAAAAACACTTTAATTTGTTTAGATTATGATGGAGTCTCCATTTTTTTAAATCTAAAATTGAAGTGAAAATCGAACCCACAGTACACCCGATGGCTGGTAGCCACTGAAGCCTATGAACAATTGAGTCTCATTCCAAACAAAGAAGTCCACAGGTGGGCCACCACTCCTGAGTACTAAACTTAAATGCCTCACAGTCTACAATTGTACGCAGTTACGCATAAGCCAAGATGTGTATTTTTATGCGAAAATAATCTTTACTGCCTCGTTGGTCTAGTGGTTGTAGTAGTGCGACTGCTGATCATGAGGTCCTGGGTTCGAATCCCGGGTCGAGCCAAAAAATCAATTATTGAGTTTTCTGTCAAGAAATTCTCAGTAGTTGCCCGGAGTCAGGAAGTTGACGGTGTCTCACCCCCGTGCCTCGGAAAGCACGTAAAGCCGTTGGTCCTGCGCCTGATCTCTCTCCGGTTGTTGGTTTACCGTCCCATCGGATTATGAGAGGGAATAGAGAGTGCACCTGTGCTTGCGCATACACAAAGCGTCGCCGACAATAAGGAGTAATAAAATTAACAAATCGAATAGAGCCTTCATCATTAAATGTACAAACTCTATAAGTCTACACCGTAGGTTAAACACTGAATTTGGTAACTAAGTCCAATTATACTGGCTCCATTTACTCTCTATCTCTAATAAATATCCACATGAGTAAAACACAAATAGAAAATTGTTTTTAGATCTTGTTGCGTTGTGGTTTACTTGGGGCTACGGCCAAGAGTTTTGAACTTATCAAGTTAAAAGTAAAAACAGTTGTTTTTTAGTAATATTATGTCGTTAACTCTTACTTCTAAGATGAGTTGTATTTTATAACTTGCGATATTATATTAGGCGGTGAAATTATAAAAGTTGATTTTGTAATACAATTACGAGGATTAAAATTTGTATAACTATGTAGCTTCATTATTTCATATTTGAATAATTTAACAAAAATTTATTAAAAGATGGCAAAAGGCTCATTCGCAAGCGCTGCGACCAGCGTCAAATGACGGCGTGCATGTGTTACGTAAGTCAGCGTTTTTCAAACTTTAATAACGTTATACAAACGAACTAATTTTTAAGCAATAAAAAAATAGGCTATTAGACGAAATCTAGAGAATGCACGTCTTCCTTATGATTATTCAAGCTCAAACTCTTCTATTTATTATAATTAATTAAGAAAAACTAAAGGGATAAATAAATTTACATTCCAATTGATGGTAATGGCAGCCCATGGACGCCGGAAACCAACTTTCAAGAAGGCTAGAAATTCGTTGTTACCTCTAAGAACAAAGCTGGAATGCCTCACAGCTAATTATACTGGCTCTCAATACACTTCAGATCGTAACTTAACAGTGGGACCGGAACGGACCTATTTTTACCTCCAAAGAACTTGTCTATAAGGACAAGAATAGAAAAAGTATCCTAACACCTAGTATTTTTTTAATTTGCCTTGATCTTCACGCTTTAGAATCAGATAAATCCTTAGAAGAGAGCATTTGACGGAGCGTACAGCGCGACGTCATGAGAACACGCGTTATTGTAATATAGTACTCGTAGTCAGAGTGACAACCGCTTGAGTTGCACTTGTATCGGAAAAGCGCCGGCTCACCTCAGCGGAACCTTAGTCTTATAAACGAGTTGACGATAGACGAGCATTAAACCCTGATTTTTCCCTTCGTTACAATGATTTTGTTCGCACAAAAAAAGGTGTACGGTTTGAAGATTCATTACACATGCGATTCTTTATGCTAAATAGATAAGTTTAAGAACCATTGACATTAATCACTATTTTACATCGCGCGCGGGGAACGGAACAATGTGCACTCGTCCGTTACACGATGGCTGCTAATAACGACACGTAACTAAATTCAAAAGCGAAACGAATTTATCATTAAAACGATTGATTTTAGACACCGCAATTCGAGATGAGACGGTCTTGTCCGTTTCATATCGCATCATGAAATGGATAATATGAATCGTAGGATAATATTTCCTTATTCATGTTTAATGATCATGGAATGATATATAGAATGTACCTGAGTGTATTTAATTTTTAAATAGAATTTAGTTGCAAAATCTGAAGCTGAAACTCTGCTTAGCCTGTGATGATGTTTTATAAATAAATAACATTTAGCTATTTTTTTCTCTTTAACTGCAGTTACTTCACAGTTAAATAATAATTGCTCCAACGGTCATGGGCTGTTGATAACAAAGATTAAATGGTATTTAAATAAAGACGTAACTCTTTGAATAAAAATATGAAAAGCAAGTTATAATTTCTATTATGTTTTTTTTTTGCTAGTGAACGGAATATTTTAGAAAGCTCTTTTAAACAAAAACTGTGATGTATTGTTCTTAAACTTTCTATCGAAGAGATAAGAGTTATAATAATTGTAGTAAATATTATAAAAGAGAATCACAAGTTTCAAGGCTGCAGTACAAATGAGTCGGCTCATCTGGGCAGGACCACCCTCGAACCTCGACTGGACACCCTTGCGAAATAGTAGGATAGCATTTTCGCCAGGGTAGTATATGCTGTTATGTTTCGCACGATGAGTGACGAGAAACTGGAATTCCTCTTACTCATCGAGGCATCTTAGTCTTTAGGGGTTACACCGCATCTGCATTTTCGCTCTTAATCAGAACAGACTTGTGTCTATGACAATTAATTACTACCAGGTGGACTGTGTATCGTTTTCTACTTTTATCTTAAAAAAAAAGATATTTTCTTTCCACACCGTATACGCAAGTCAACAATAGGCAATATTACATTAACAACTCGATTGAATCCTAAGTTAGAAAATAAAAAACGGTATTAAAATAAAAATTTCTACTGTACTTTTATTTTTATTAGCTTTATAAGAAATAGGGTTATAAGAAACAATAAATTTTTTGTATAACAATATATAGAGAATTAAAATCAAATCAAATTAAATCCTATACCTTTAAACGAGCAATTCTTGTATATATATATATATATATATATATATATATATATATATATATATATATATATATATATATATAATCGGAATCTCGGAAACGGCTCTAACGATTTTCATAAAATTTTGTGTGCAGGGAGTTTCGGGGGCAATAAATCGATCTAGCTAGGATTATTTTTAGAAAATGTCTTTTTGTCCGTGTTTTTAGGCAATGAAAAACTGCTACAATATCGTTAGAATAAGAAGGTAAATTTTGACAGTTTATTAAGGGGAAATATAATGTCAAATGGCTTAACAAGATCCTTCGTTATGCCGAAAATATTGCAGCATTAATTTTGAAATAAATATATGGTAAAGTTGAGGATTAATGTTAGTGATTATGTTAGACGAAAACACGATTTCGTAAAATTTTCTCGATAGAAAAAAAAATCCAAAGTTACCTCCAAAATAAACAATAAACCGCTGTTATTCATAAAATACTTTAAATAAGATCATGAAACTTTACATACTAACTGAACTAACTATAAAGCAGTGCTTATGTTATTTACTTTTTTTAAAATACCATTATTTTCACTGTAAAAAGAAATTACCTAAACTATCGGCGTCTTGAGCTTGAATTCTGTCGCCCCGTTAGTATCGCTTAGGCTTTTAAAGGGAGAAGATGTGTCGCTTACGATCATAATATACCTACATTACGCAACAGTACGACGTAAAATTAAAATGGGAAATAACCGTGATAAAAATAAGAAGCGGCTGGCTTGGCGTTAAGAAACAGCCATAAATATGATAAACCTAATGAAATAAGTGTCTAACGACCTTTCTACTTACAGTATTAGTGATTACAAACATATCGGTACATAGCATACGACGCGCGGGGAAGTGGGGGCGAAATTAGAATTTGAGCTGACTTACTCTACCCTCTTAATGATTACGAATAGCTTAATTGGTATATTGGGCGATCACAAAATCGACACACACGAGTCACAAGTTCGAGCCCAGACCGACCGACCGACTTTTTTTAAATTTTTTTTTCAAGTTCCTTTCTTTTTTGAGAAAATCTATTTTTTGAGCCCTTTTTTAGTATTTTTTAAAAACACGAAAATTTAAATTAAATTAATTGCACTCATGATTTTTTATTCATATAACCAGTTCAGTTTTTTCTATTATGTCGCTAAGATCAAAAAATATTATTCGTATTTTATCAGTAGGTATGTAATTTGTACCTATCTAAATATAATTTCCAAAACACACGAATTAAAAAAACCGAGCGAAAAATACCGAGCAAAGCTCGGTCAACCGGGCACTACTTTAATTATATAGTATATATATATATATATATATATATATATATATATATATATCAGAACTACTTTATGCTCTACAAAGACAACATTTTAGGTAGAATTCCTTGTTTCTTTAACACATTTAAGGATTGAGCACTTTTAATCGACGTAGGTAAGGAGTTCCAAAGCCTTACTCCCATAGAATAAATTCTATGCTTACTCCAAAAACAGAGAATGATTTATCATAAAATGTCGAGGAGTGCACAGAAAATTACATGATATGGTAGTGTATATTTATATAGTAGTGTGATATGGAGTAGTAAAGATGGTGCAAGCGTAATTTTCGAAACTCTTTACGGCTCCTTGTATTAATTTGATGAGACCAAGAAAGACTGGAATCCAAAAGGATACCTAAACTTTTAACTACGTTTTTATAAGAGATAGGGATACTATTAAATATAACGGGTTATAATTGACACGTTTTTATTTTATGAAATAATAAAATAATTATTGAAGTCGTAATAATAATGGCTTGTGATTTTAAAGGGTTCACAGTTAACTCATACGATCGAATCGAAAGTACATGCCAGATCCTCGTTGATTAATTCAACTGCTTTCGGATGATCTTTAATGGTTGTTTGTAAATATATTTAGAGATACCCTGCATACAAGTGGTATAGAGAAGGTATTTGGGATGTAATCGATATATATTGGTAAATGAAAAATAAACAATAAATTCGATATTATTTCGTAAACAATCAAGGTCACTCAGTGACCTATGGTGAGGGATTTTTTCGAAAATTTGTCTGTAAGATAAATTTCGTAATCACGATTGACCGCATTAGAACCAAAGTAACTAACACTCGAAAACCGGCAAGCGACAAACATTCTCGAGTTTCAGTTTCCTATCGGTCACTGAAGTGTAACCTCCACTAGGTAGAGTAACCTGGTAAGAGGTGCAAGTCGATGGGTGGAGGTGGGTCAGGACACGCACCTGACACAAGTTCAATACTGTTGAACAATGATGTGTTGTGTGATAGGCTGTTACGATGATGATCATGAATCTAGTAGGAAATTCTATAAATTACAATAGATTGTTCTTTCATTAAGGCATAGATAACAGGAAACTGTGAATCAAAGGAATGAAACGATTTTTTCATTGCCATACATTTGCCAGGTTAAAAAGCTGTAACTGTTCCATCACTGCGATCTCGCCTTGAAAGCGAATTACAAAGAACTCTTAAAATCGCGGGTCACCGGGCCGGACCGAATACTTGTCTAACGATGGTCATTGTCCACTATAAGTGACCAAACAGTCACCAGCTTGCGCGTAATGACACCGCTACACCAGGCCGCGATAAAAACTTTAGAGTTCCATTTATTCAGATGACATGACATGTTACATGCGTATCGAATGAAAGGTGTTAATATAATTTGAGTCTATGGATTGGTTAATATTTAAAATTTATTGCTGGCCAGATATAAGAAATTAAAAGAATATGTAAATTTTTTATATCATTAGTATAGTATTTAAGATTATGTATATAAAATGTTATAGTATGTCTTTCTATCAGCTTTGACCACGCCGAAACGTTCGAATTAATTAAAAAACTGCCAAAGGCGAACGTTGAAATACGAGTATTTGAGCAAACATATTATAAAAAAGTAACGGATACCCTTTTTACTAATAGGGTTTCATAAAATATAGTAAATATTTAAAATTATTTCAAATCTATAATATAAATTATAAATTTGTAATCATTTCATATTCTAAAATTACTTTCAAGTAACTAATAAAAGTAATGATGCTATGACAATTTAGATAATAGGTATAAATCAAAATTATGAGGGATACTTGGGTAACAGCGGAACTCCAAAAATGGCAAGGTCTGACCATAGTTGGAAGTATAAATGAAATAACTAATAACTTTTAGGGATATAGAACAGTTAGCCGTGAAGTTGCAGTGAAAAAGAATCTACTACATTACCCGTGGGTATCGTAAGAGGCGGCAGAAGATAACTGACACTGCAACGTCTTCCTGATAACAATTCAATTTTAATTTAAAAATGGGTTTTCAAAGTCACTGGCCAAGCGTGCAGCCATGAAAAATATCCTCCTACAAGATATTCTACGGGGAATGCCCATGTGCAGCAGTGGAATTGTGATGGGCTCTAGGAATTAAATTCATTTTTATAGAACAAGCAACCAACAACAACCAACAACCAACGAGCATAAAGTTCACCTTATGGTAACTGGATGCTGTGGCCCATGGACATCTACATTTATCCTCGATTAAGAATCAAAATTAGATGCGTTGTCACGTCTGAGGACAAAGATGAAATGTCTCTTTTCTAGTAAAAGGAGTCTCCGGTTCTCTGCACTTACTACACGAAACTCAGCAGAATTAGGGCCGATCCTAATTATAATGCCGTTCACAGTTCGTCCTCGATCCAATCTCGGTCTGATAAAATATTATCAAGAAAAAAATATGTGTATGCCGTATTCACACTATCCGGTAACAGTCAAGTTTCGGCCGAATCCCATTGCATTATAATAAATCAGATCATCATCAAGATTGGACCGAGATCGGACCGAGAACTAACTGTGAACGGCAAGTGAGGATCGGCCCTTAAGCTAGTATTTTACTCTGGTATTCTGTCACGGCTTGATCCTAACCCGGTCGAGGCGACACATTACTACTAATACCATAATATAACTGCAGCTTAGCTTTACCACGAAAAACTATCCACGTAACATTTGCTGTAAGGAACATATCATGACCTTTCGAAATTAGTTTTGATTGTTTAAATAGGCATTTTTTAAAGTGACAAATATTATGGAATAAAATAATTTATATAATTTTAATACAACATATCCATTAATGGTTAGGAACAACCTTACATTACATCTAAGGACTGAGATGGAATGCCCCACAGTCAGTAAATAATCTCCATGCTCTTATGATCGGAATGTAACAATGAATGCAGTGCTACTTGGCGACAAAAGAGAGTAAGAGAATGACAGTTATTCAAATAATCTTATAAGCAAATCCCTTTTAATGGCTAAAAGTAACCACTATACTAATTTAGTATACGCCATTCAACTTGATCGACACTACTGGGTTATCATTAATTGATATATTATGTTATTATAAAGACGGTTTTTAGATTTTCGATAATATTATTAATATTGTCCTATAATTAAATGAAATTGGTTTCTTATATTTACGCGAACACTACACATTGATTCAAAATACTTTAACGGATTTTATCGCGTTTAATTTTAATTGATTTTTAATTCCCGACGTTTCGGGTGCTTTCCATTAATTATTGTTTATGGTCTGATCTATGTAGAATGACCTTACTCTGTCTTGAAGTCTTGCAGTGGTATGCTTGGGTTTAGTTTTAATTTTATTAATTACAGGGTTCCAAGCAGGTGGTAGTACCCAGCCTCCTTCTCTATTGAAATTAGGAGGTTTTTTTAATTTGAGTAGCCTCACGCGTATCGTTCTCGGCAGGAGTCGATGTTCTTTCGCGAGGACTTGTGGTCTATCAAATGTGATATAACGGTTGGGACCACGTAGGATATGATAACAAGGGAAATCTGCAGTTTTTTTTTTAATGTAGCAGAGGGGACAAACGAGCATGCCGCTCATTGATGTTAAGTGACTACCGCCGCCTATGATCAACCGCAACACCAGGGGAATTGCAGTTGCGTTGCCGGCCTTTTAGGAAGTAGTAAGCTCTTTTGTTGAAGGTTTTTAATGCTAATGTATTAGCACTGCGGAGCACGTACTTTTAAAAACCTAATAAATCTAGATTTCTTATTCTTGTAGTCGGTTTGTATTTTATTTAAAATTTTCCATTATACCTTTCAATCATATTAAATTCAGCACATAACAGTAAGAAAACTTGGCTCTAATTATTTGGTCTTGATCTTGTTACATCTTATATATAAAGATTAATGTTTGTTTGCTGCGCCGAAAAATGGTAGGAAAGTGTTTTTAATTTTTATTTTATTTTATATCATATATTATTGATATTACAACCTGCCAGATACAAACAGTATAACCAAAGAGATTGTTCTTCAATTTTATACAAACAAAATATGAAGAAACTTTTTCCCCGACCTATTAGACTGCCACGTTTTGTAGCCTAGTTGGCAGCCCCAGTTTCAGACCTCTTCCCGCCGCAGTCGTCGTTGAAACCACAGCCTCTTCCCGTCGCGCTCGTTGTTGGAACCACACAGCTAGTAGAAACCGCTTTAGCCTGGAAGCAGTCGAGCTCCAGGAAACCCGCCTCACCTCGTGTGAGATATAGTCGCGCACCGCCTCTCTCCGGAGTGTTCCAGAAGAAGTTCCAGAAGTCGCAGCTATAGTGCTCAACAGGATAGAAGAAACCCCGATGAGTCAACACTCCTAATAATACTGCCTGATATAATTGTTTTAACCCGCTCCAATTTTGTTTTTCTCCTAATCAGGCAGGATTCCCTTTCATCGATTTGGCACAATAATAGTTTAGTTTTAGGGAAGAGCGAGTGCATTATACCGCATGCTATAGTAGTCGCTTTTACGTAAGCGTAGAAGCAATCGCATATACAGTCCACTTTAGTTAATATCTCGCGTAATAGGTTTAAGGTTCGAGCGGGGAATTAGATTTTCGGCAGCCTTAGACACGTGGCTCCACCAGACGATATGGAGTAGAAGATATTCTTAACTAAACCAAATTGAGAATAAAATCATGAAAAAATATTACTGATTTAGCAAATGAGAAAGGAAAGAAAGCTGTTTTGGCTCAGGTGATATGCGTCCGTTGTTAATTTCACAATACGCTTACAAACCGGGTTTGATCCCTGCCGGTACCAATCACATTGTTAATTGCAATTTAAGCGCTGAGTTACTACGTACTTGAATGTGAATAAAAACGTCGTGAGGAAACCTTTATGTTTGAGAAATTGAAAAAAAAAATGATATCGAAGACATGAGTACTGTAAAGTCCGCTAACACGCATTGGTGCAGCGCAGTGGACATTTCCTTGACCTAAAACCCTTACATAACCTCTCGTCAGTCCAAAACCTTCTAAAGGTCGCTATTAAAAAAGTACACGTCTGTCCACAACCTTTAGAAGGTTGCTATTTACTTATAAACGTAAGACACGAAACAGCCGTAGTAAATGTATAGGTATCTCCCTCTAACTTGTACAAAATTGTTTAAATATCATTAACCTACTTATTTCGGTATGGAATTGTCGCTATTGAAGTACAAAATGTGCCTTTTTGTGCTTATTTCGGGTCATCTTAAGTGGCCAACATTATTGTCGAGCTTGTGGTGTAAAAAAAATGTACGCGGTGTTGTGGTTTTTTTTATTAATTATTGTAAAGTAATATTATCTTATTGTAAATAAAATAAATATTTATTGAAATAATAATAATAATTATTTTTTACATTTTTTACTTAACAAACTGGAAAAAATCGCTTCTAGCATTTTTATCATGGAATTTAGAAAATATAAAAAAGGTGAACGTACACATTTACATATATTCTATTAGCTTACTCAAGAATAATTCTAACAACATATTATTTTATACAGTTTCCATACATAATTATATAGATATTTAGCCATTTTAATGACACGCGCCACGTAGGCAATAAGTCACTCGTTTAGGGTTCGACTGATGCACCAAAGCGGCTATTTTGGCCAGAACAGTTGAGAGGATAAATAAAAGGAGGAATGTGCCCAGTGTGACATATATAGGCTGTAACTATATTTTACTTTTAAGCATGTAAGTCGTCACACCACTAGATGGAGTGACGACCTGGTAAAACATGCAGGAAGTCGATGGATGCAGGTGGCTCAGGACCGTGCTTTGTGGCATTACTTGGGGGAGGCCTATGTTCAGCAGTGGACTTGTGAAGGGCTGTAATGATGATGATGATGATAATGTAAGTATAATATCTTATTTATTTGGCAATCGACCCATTACTTATAGTATGAAAAAAGCTACGTACTTATACGTATAAATAAAATTGAAGTGTTTCTCGGTTACCATTTTAAGAAATTTCGTCTATGTGTCCGGGTTTATCTTCGTAATGGCTGAAAAAATTGTAATGAAACTTTACGACCAAATAGAAAACAATGTTAACAATGTCTAGGTTTTATCTTATTCTAAAATCTAAAGATGTTTTTAGAATAAACGAAAATAAGATGAAATTGATTTTTACGTGGTAGTCACGCTGCAGCTATATTATAGTTGTAGCATGAATAGGTCGATCAGGGCAGATCCACGCTCTCACAGAATACCAGCGTAAAACAGCAGCGTAATTCTGCTTCTGTGTTTCGTATGGTAGGTGTAGAGAACCGGAGACCCTTTTTACTGGAAACGAGGCATTCCATCTTAGTCCTCAGGGGTGACAACGCATTTGCAATTTGATCCTTAATTGAGGATAAATGTGGATGTCTATGGGCCACAGCATCTGCTTACCATCAGGGGGACTGTGTGCTCGTTTGTCACCCAATGCTGTAAAAAATTAAATCTAAAGCCACATTAATAGATGCGATTAAGTTGAAGCCGGGGAAGTTCTTAGAAAAAAAAGTAATTAGTGTAGTTAAGTAACATTCAAATATGTTGGGCACCGTTGTGTATAGGACTTTTGTCATTCCTGAGAGATTTTTCGAGAACGATTGAGTTTTTACTTTCTCAAACATGCTGACGTTATAACGATGTTTCTCTTTACCGTTGAGCCTTTTAGCGCGTGCTAAAGCAGAGCATTAAAGTTTTCATTCCAACTGTAATTCTAGTCACGTATGCCAATTTTAATAATTAACTTTAAACACATGAGCCCGGTTATTGATATGCGTTTTTCAAATATCGAATACCTGCTTTTTTAATGCTTCATAAACCATTCTATCACCATGCTGTGAAATATTTTATTTAACAAACAAAACTTAAACATAAATTCAACCAAATCACTCAGTCTCATTTCGAGACAAATTTATTTAATGACTCCACGGATTTACTTTTCACTAAAGTGTATAGCTGTATAAATGGAAATGAATATTTTTATGTTCAATTAAATAAAATTATCTTTATTAAAGTTATAAAAATTAGTTCCCCGAAGTTTATACTGTGTTCGGATTAATTAACTGAGTACATGTCTTTATCCACACACGCTCTCTGCCTGTCTCTCTCGTTGTTTTTATCCCTGCTTCCCTCTCACAAGTCCGTAAAAACTTAACTGCTTAACAGGTGTCTCCTTTGGTATATTTTTTTATAAGATAAGGTGACAAACGAGCACACAGTATACCTGATGGTAAGTGGTTGCTGTGGCCCATAGACATCTATCCTAGATTAGGAATCAAAATGCAGATGCGTTGTCACCCGTGAGGACTAAGATGGAATGCCTCGTTTCCAGTAAAAAGGGTCTCCGGTTCTCTACACTCACCATACGAAACACAGCATTAAGCTACTATTTGACGCTGGTATTCTGTGAGAGCGTGGTCCCTCCCCGGTTGAGCCGACCCAATCGTGCTACAACTATACTACTAATATGCCTGCAGCACGGCTCTACCACGTATAAACGATGAAAACCATAAAAAAGAAATAGAAAACAAAAGAAGAAAATGACGCACCTACCTCCATCCGTCCATCTATTATAGCCCATAAAAGTCCACAGCAGAACATGGGCCTCATTTATAGAATGTAAACATGGTTACGTGACTACGACTTTTCTCTGGTATGATAACATTTCTGTCAGTTACGTTTTTTGTCATATGAAACGACTATGGGAAATGCAATGGGTCCATTGTAAGGAGAGTTATCCATAATCTACACGCGATCACAGCACCAAATGTCTCACTCCTATACTGCTCCCCATTGTCGAGTATTTTACGACTGGCTGACTATAAAAAGCCATAAGTTCTGGTTTTTCACAGTCACCTCTTACGATACTCTCTCTACGATCGATTAGAGATAGATCACAATCTACTCTCTTGGTGGATTATGTTTAGCTGTCACTACACAGTACTTGTATAGTGACTGGTAGGAGTTACATTCTTTTAGTAATTTTGGCCATGGTGAAATCTTTTTTTATGTATAGTGCGTGAGGGTAATGTGGTCATCCGGTTAATATAATTACTTTCTTATAACTCAAAAACTACAGCCTTGTTTGCATAGATGGCTTTGTGATATGATAGCTCTTCATTAGTCAATCAAATGATAAAGGATCAAAAGGACGCTGCTTTATCGACGCCATTTTAACAGTTGACATTAAAGTAAATATTTAAGTCGATTTTAGTATTGTTTAATGTAGCTAGTTTTTTTTTAAGTTGATCTTTCGAAGTGTTCCTAATTATTGCCATAACTTGTATGCTATTTTTTCTTCATATATTAGTTATATAGTAAACAACTTTGTGTTTTGTCTCTGTCCTTGTGCTGGTTTTTATTTTATAGAGTAGCAAAGCCTTAAAGTAACCATATTACCCTCACGTAGGTTAGAGAAAATACAAGTAACACTGTTAATATTCCCGATGATCACTCCGATTATGCTTAAAATTCTTGTGCGGATTTGAACCCACGACTTGCCGAGTTTGTATTGCGCAAATTAAACCATTAGGCTGTAGAACTTAGTAACTGTAGTGATGATAAATATCTGCGGGATTTCATATCAGTCTTCGATTTTTAACGGCATCGGAGGCATCTAATACGGGAACCAACACCTAACGTTTTCGGCACATTTTTTGCAACGAAAAATTAACAGACTATTAAATTAAACAAATTTATGAAAAATTGATTAGTGACATGTGGATATGTTTACTTAGTGATATATTTTTCGAAATATCCCAAATTACAAATGATCATATTATTTACAAAATAAAATTAATTAATTAGTTAATACTTTGATAATTATTTATTATGTTTAGACAGTTCGTTATATGACATTGGTATCAATGGAGCATTTCAGTGTCTGTGGATTATAACGGGGGTCTTAATTTTATAATATGTATTATAAATAAAAAACAATCAATTGACGACTTGAAATTTCATCGGCTCGACCTTACGAGTATAGTATTTGTAAATATTTCTAAAAACTCTGAATTTAGATGGTTCCTTGCTGAATTGCGCCAATTAATTGCAGCGGTAAAGTTAACAGTAAAATTAGTTGTCACGTTTATTACAATTCCAGCTTGCAACAGTCAACACTTATTAACAGTACCCCTGATTATAACATCGAACTGGTTGTAAATTATCAGCTACTGCAAAATATATAAAACCTTTTTTCTGCATTTGATCACCTCTCATTAAATTTTACTTACATGATAAAATAAACTTATTAATAATAACTAAAAACCAAAAAGCATAAAGAATATAATTTTCATATAGTAGCTTCTGAAGTTACTGCTAAGATATTGTTTTAGACGAATTGAAGCCCCGTCATAACTATATATAATCTATTATAACTATATAATAATCACTATCACCAAGTTTACAGCTCTTCACAAGTATTTCTGAAGTCATTCCTGAAGAACAAGTGATTGCTGAATGCCTCCTCTATAAATTGCCACATAGTACGGCCCTAGCACCTAAGCCAATGCATCCATCGACTACCAGCGTGTTTCTTAAGGTCGTCTTATAATAAACCTTTTAAAAAGAAATATTAATTTCAACTAGAGCAGCTATTTTGCATGCAATCGCGGTACAAAATTATAACATACGGGTTAAAATTAAAAGTTAAAAAGTTACAGCCTATGTATGCCCCTCTGCTGGGCAAAGGCATACATATCTCCTCTCATTTCTAAGGGGGTTTTAGGGCAAGGAATTGTCCGCCGCGCTGCCCCAATGCGTGTTGGCGTACTTCATATGTCTTCGAAATATTTTTTTCTTATTTCTCAGATAGGCAGGTTTCCTCACGATGTTTTCCTTCACCGCCGAGGTTCAGCGGGATCGAACCCGGGATGCACGCATACTTTAAAGTTTACAGCGAGCGCTTAACTCCTAAGCTACCACGGCTCCTTTGAAATTAGAACCTGCTAATTTTTATAACGCGGTTAAAAATAAACTTTTAAGTAGAAATCACTACAAAATTAACCGACCAACTTAAATTTTCACTTAATATCACAGTGTGCCCCAAACATTACAACTACTTAAATATTATACCACTATTGTTATATTTTAGTCAGAATTATAACGACGACAATCATTAGGTACTTATATCATTAATATATTAAGTCTTCAAACACGCTAGATCCACGTTGCAACATGAATGAGCCACTCATCTAGACCTTAGAAGAACCACGCTCTAACAGAATACCATCGTAAAACAGTAGCATACGCTGTTTGGTTTCGTGGTGAGCGAAGGTTTTTCGGACGAATTATTTTGCTAGTACCAAGGCATTCCACCTTTGTATATCCAGATCCGGAACAATCATGTGTACGTTATATAAAAATTGTTCCGTGCGGGATTCGAACCCGCGGCTCTCAGCGACGCTACTCAATGCTAAGCCACTGCGTCACGGAGCCGTCAAATACTTTATGTGCTTTAATTTCGTTTACGTCTTTTTAACGTGGTAGAGCCACGCTGTAGCTATATTATGATTGTAGTACAAATGTGTCAGCTCGACTGTGGTAGAACCACGCTCTCACAGAATACAAGCCTAAAATAGCAGCCTAATGCTGCTGTATTTCGTATGATGAGTGTAGAAAACCGGAGACCCTTTTTACTGGGAACGATGCATTCCATCTTAGTCCTTAAGGGTGACAATGCATCTGCATGTTAAGTCTTAAAAGAGGATACATGTAGACATCCATGGGCCGCAGCATCCACTTACCATCAGGTGGACTGTATGCTCGTTTATCACCTTTATTCTATAAAAAAATCAAGGTTAAGGATATCTTTGGGGCGCAGATCTCAATTTATTTATATCAAAAAAAATTATGAAAACGTTGTTATAAAACTTGAACTGCCCAACGGGGGACTGGTTATTATGGGTAGATCTGACGTGGCCATGGGGGTTATACCGCCATCTATCGGAAGCTGAATATAAATGTAACGTGTACAGAACGCGCAAATATATAAATGTAACGTGTACAGAACGCGCAAATATATAAATGTAACGTGTACAGAACGCGCAAATATATAAATGTAACGTGTACAGAACGCGCAAATATATAAATGTAACGTGTACAGAACGCGCAAATATATAAATGTAACGTGTACAGAACGCGCAAATATATAAATGTAACGTGTACAGAACGCGCAAATATATAAATGTAACGTGTACAGAACGCGCAAATACTAGGTGTTCTGTGGTTGTAATGGTTCTTAATAAATTAATACATTAGTGTAAAAAACTTTCAATATCATTATGCATTTTATAAAAACTATTTTCATGATGTATTAGTCAAGATATATATATATATATATATATATATATATATGCATTGGGACTTGTGGCGGGTGTTGGATGCGGTGGCCGTATGCTCTACGGTTCGACCGTTTGCTTCAGCATTCAGTATATAGATTACTGCATATTCAGTAATTCGACACCCAGTTGAGAAATATGTAGTATTTAGAACGCTTTCGCCAACTCCCACGTACGGACCTTAGATTGTATTTAGTAATCACTAAATGGTGATGACTTGATGATTATTCGTTTTCATCAAGGTATTTTCTTTTTTTTGCGATAAGAATTCCGTTAAACTTCCATTTCATCCCAACATAGGACTGTGTTTGAACTATAGACTATAATAACTGCAAATCATCATTTAAAGGTTAATAATGATATAATTAAGTAAATAAGAATTTGTCTATGCATTTACTTTGTAACTCGTAAATGGAGGTATAAATATTTAAATGTGCAAATTGTCATGCATATTATTAACTCACTTTTGAAAGTTATCGATTTTACATAGCATACTTTGATGTCATTAATGTCTTTACTTAATTACACCATCTGAAACTAGCTAACACGCTTATAATGGCATGCACATCTTGCTTCGTAGAATGAAGAGAAAATAAAACAGTTTCGCCCAGTCCCACGCAGTCAATATATCAATTCAAAATTGCGGTGCTGGTAATGAGCGTCTCCATGACGCGTCGCCAAGTCACGTGTCGATGTGAAATCGACATGCTATCATGGGAATCTCGTTTCTGGCCTGAGCCCAACAGCCGATCCACAGTTGCCCCCGTTCATACGTCACGATGAATACAACGTTCACACGGCAATTTCTTTGGCAGAATTTAATAAGCCGCGTCTCGTGGTGTGAAAACGCTCGTAAATATGTTTATTAAAGACTATTTTATGCCACAGTCTCTAGTGTAATGCGCATAACACTACATTAAATAAATAAAAAATAGCAAGAATGCACCACCATTTATGCTTAATAAAAAATACGGTTGACCCTACAGGCCATTCCTGCCACTTCCCGCTGATTTCAAATGGAAAGCGATCCAAAGTCCACCTATTATGATGTAAAATTTTACGAACGAATAAACCGATTTTGATGCGATTTGCGGAAATTGATTATGTTTTTTGAGATTAAGAGCTGATTAGATTATAGAATCGATCGATACATTAGTTTAAAAGCTTTTTTTATAGGACAAACTGGATGATATTTGGATAACGGTTTCTCTTACGCTATCTCAACATGGGGGGTCACCGTGTAGTGAATTTCATTAGTTACAAAAACATTTTTTCTAACTATTATCAAAAACAAAGTTTCTATTGAAAAAATTAAACTAGCAAGTACTGTTACGATCGATGTCAAAGTGCGTCAAATTTTATTCTTTAGTTTATTGTCTACGTGCAACAATCATTAATCAAGTTTCTTTACAAGTTACTTTACAAGTTACTATTTATTTTTTAATTAACGTTCTCAGTTACCAATTACTAAACAAAATAATCAAAGAGTTTTCATTGCTTGATTCAGAATATACTGCCTCATTTTGAATTGTATTCTTTGGATTCAAAAGAATTTCAACAAAATAGCAGCATTTCATCGTTTTTTATATATTACCTGCTGATACCAAGCGCGTTATTGCTGCATAGCAAATAATTGTGGAAATATGGTTTACAATTTGGAAGAGAAGTATTATTTAATTTGGAATTATAATACATTCGTAAAAATTGAATGGTAAGTAAGTATATGACTTTAAAATAAATTTGTTGTTGAGATACACACGCCACCGTTATAGAAGTAATTGCATTATGCCCAATGATAGTGTATATTATACACTACACTATCACTGATTATGCCTATGATCTTAGCGCAAGTTCTTTTTTATAGAATGAAGGTGACAAACGAGCACTCAGCCCACCAGATGGTAGGTGGTTACTGTGGCCCATAGACATCTACATCTATCCTCAATTATGAATTTAAATGCAGATGCGTTGTCACCTTTGACGACCAAGATGGAATGCCTGGTTGCCAGTAAAAAGGATCTCCGGTTCTCTACAATCGCCATACGAAACATGGCAGTATTAAGCTATTAAGCTACTACACAGTACCGTTGAGCTGCTATTTTATGCTGATATTCTGTGAGAGCGTGCATAAACAAGTTTATGAAACTTTATTTAATCATAATTAAATTCTAAATTAGTTTTATTTCGTTTTTATAGTTTGTGGCGTATTCTTATAACAGCTAGTACTATTTTCCTTATTTTTTTTAATCGCTTGTTTAAATGTTAATACCAAACACGTAAAATTTTTACTGTTTATTTTATATTGTGTAAAGCGAAACGGCTAACACGCTAATAAGTACGCTAAAATTTAGTATAATCCGCTGAAATAGAATTTCAGGCTACATAGAATACTGTGATATTGAATTTAGTGCTATAAGCGTACTTGCAAACACAGAACTATTTTTATGACTTTTTTATGGATGACATTTATGCCATAACATCGGTGAAAGCTTCGGGTGATTCAGATTCTTTGATATTTTCAGGCATACCTCAAAAAATCAACTTGAAAACCGACAACCAATGGAGAAGAAAGGTTCTCGAGTGGCAGCCTCGTATTGGCAGGCGAAGTGTAGAGTATCCCCCCCCCCCCCCCTAGATGGAGTGGCAACCTGATAAGACGATTTTGTGGCATTTTTGGAGGAGGCCTATGTTCAGCAGTGGACTTATGAAGGCCTGTAATGATGATGATGATGATATTTTTAATAAGACAAATATACAATCGGGAGAAAATTACCTAAAATCGAAAACCAATATTTTTTTAAAATAGTAGGTATATGTATTACAAACGAGCACATAGTCAGGTTGACTGTGTACCCGTTTGTCACACTTATACTAAAATCAAATTGATTTATGGTAAGTGACTGCTGTGGTCCATATACATCGTATTTCACATTACCAATCAAAATGCAGAAGATGCGTTCTCACCCGTGAGGACTGAGATGGAATGTCTCGTTTCCACTAAAAAGGGCTTTCGATTCTCTACACTCACCGTACGAAACACTGCTATTTTACGCTGGTATTCTGTGTGCGCGTGGTCCTTCCCCGGTAGAGCCCACCCATTCGTGCTACAATTATACTACTAATATAGCTTCATCTTGGTTCTACCACGTAAAAATTTTAAAAATGTGTGATTTAGCGTAGAAAAATTCAGTTTGTTTTAAATATTTCTGAAGAAAGGATGCAGTTAACATGAAAACTAAATCGATGACACGTGCAATTCAGAATTCGGTGTTTAATAATAATTTGTCACATAACAAGCGTTTATTAAATAGGAGGTTGTTGCATGAATACTCATTTATCGCCGACAATCTATAGGCGACATCAAGCAGTCCTAATTAAGCGGACTCGTTCGCAATGATTGATTGCGATTACGTACTGAAGAGCCACTGACGTTTGCATTGATACATGGAATAAGGCGGCAGACGGATTGTAAGCGGTTGCATGGTACGAAATAAGAAATAAAAGAAGACCACCACTGTAAAGTTCGGTTAATATAATAGTTAACTTATTGGCACATCTTTATTTTGTAAAATTACTGCTCTACATATTAAAAATTGCATGCAGCTCACACGCGACAGAAGTGAAACCTTCAAATTAAATAAAATATAACATACAAACACTTTACGGCAAATGATTTATTTAATATTATAATTTAAACTACAAGTTCGGCATAAAATATTAAAAAAAATTAATATTATACTAAATAAATGTAACAAACCTTTTAATATATATTTAGACAAATAGATTAGATATTATATTTTCTTTCGAGTAAAATTATAATAGCGCCACTTACTTCATTCTATAGGTAGTCACTTTAACGAACAACTGATTGACACCCAAGGTGGTACGTAAAATAGATGTTAGATCGCCTGAATTTATGAAATCACGAATTTTAATGAATGTTTTTTTTTTCAATATGTAATTGTTTTTGTTATTTTTTTACTGTTTAGTGCCGCTTGACACGTGGCTGCCATGTCTATATGAAAATCATAGATTGTGAAAAGTTAACCATACAGATGGGAAACGCACGAAACTACCTACTACCGGTTTTGATGGTTCTTTTTTATTCAAATCAGTATTAATTGGACTCATTAATTATATTACTTATTTTGTTTAAACGACATATTTTAGTCCAACCATGTTTAAAATATCCAAAAAAGTCATAGAACAAGTCACATTGTAAATGTACTTTTAAAAGAACGGGACAGCCACTATTTTTACGACGAGTAGATGAATTTCCCTTCGAATGTTTATACTTTTTTCGATATACCTTATATATATTTCTCACTAATTACAAAAAGATTTATATCAATTTTACCTATTACGAAGTTGAGGTTCAGACGTTCTTCACTGCTTGTTTATTCCATAGGCACACGATTCCTTCATACCTTGTTGAACGCGTTGAACCTTATTTTATTTAAAGGACATATTTTAATCCGACCATGTTTAAAATATCCAAAAAAGACTTTGACATTGTTAATGTACTTTTAAAAGTACGGGACAGCCACTATTTTTTACGACGAGTAGATTAATTTCCCTTCGAATGTTTATACTTTTTTCGATATACCTTATATATTTCTCACTAATTACAAAATGATTTATATCAATTTTACCTATTACGAAGTTGAGGTTCGGACGTTCTTCACTGCTTATTTATTCCATAGGCACACGATTCGTTCGTACCTTGTTGAACGAAACGTGTAAGCGACGCCGTTTCGGCGGCGTTTACGACTTATTTCTCGCGAGCATTGAGCTACAATGTTTCCTATCTCATTTTCTCCCACGTTAAATCTTATTAATTTATGTGTCTGTCTCTTTTTACCGTCGCTTTTTCGTTTCATAATCTTTCTAATCACAATGATGCTAAAGAAGTTTTCACTTTTAAAAAAGCATGATGTTTGAGCCGTGGTAGCTCATGGACTAAGCGCTCGTTGTAAATTTCACAGTATGCGAGTAACTGGTTCGATCTCCACCAGCATCACTTAATTTTAAAATTTCTATTTTAAATGCAAAATGTACAACGGTAAAGGGACAAAACGTGAGGAAACCACTATGTCTGAGAAATTAAAAAAAAATATTTCAAAAATATGTCAAGTCCGCCATCACGGATTGGATCAGCTCGACGGACAATCCCTTGCGTTAAAACCGTCAGAAATAAGAGAAGGCCTGTACCCAGTAGTGTGACGTTTATAGGCTGTAACTTTGCTTTTAACTTTTATGTTCTCTTTCAAAATTACGAATCAATAAATGTTAGTGCTAGCATTTCCGATATACCGTAAACATGTCTTATTACTTTAATATCTTACTGTAATTACATACCCTCGAAATAATTTTGTAATAATTTATATAGCTACATGTATTACATAACATTTTAATTATAGAATTAAAGGTTTTCAAACGCATTGCAATAATTGTATGTAAATACAAATTAACTGCCGTGGTAGCTCAAATGGTTAGCGCTCGCTGTAAATTTCACAATACGCGAGCAAAACCGGGTTCGATCTCCGCCGGCACCAATGAAATTGTTAATTGCAAATTTAAGTGCTGATTTACCACATGCTCGGCGGTAAAGAAAAACATCGTGGGGAAACCTGCATGTCCGAGAATAAGAAAAAAAATATTTTGAAGTCGTGAAGTTCGCCAACATGCATTGGGGCAGCGCGGCCCTAAAACCCTCTCAGAAATGAGAGGAGGGCTGTGCCCAGAAGTGGGACGTATGTAGGCAGTAACTTTAACGAATTAGCTTATTTACTCTATTTTAATAGTGAAACCAACAACAAATTTTGATTTAATTTAGTAAAACATAAACAATATGGATATTGCAGGAAATACTTTTCTCACAGAGACACAATTTTCCTCGAAATATGTTATACTTATTTTGAGGAGTAGTTACTAAGCACTTTAAATATTGTAAGTAGGTAACTTAAAAACCGGAATCGGTTACGTGAACGGTGATCTTTTACGGTTGAATTACTCGATTATTTAAAATTAAGATACATTCCATTGATATTTTAGTATTTTTATCGGCCGTTCAAAGTTATTGTTCAGGTGCTAAAAAATGTTCACTACACTTCGCTGGATGCTTCAGCTCGTGTTAGAAAATCCGCCATCTTTATAACCACACACCAAGCGAGGTGCTTCTGTAATGATTGATGACTAAAACTAATTCAATCACTGCTTAGCTTTGATAATTTTTATATCACCTTTAGAAATCACCTTCAGAAGAATGCTTTTATGTCTACGGTGAAATATTAATTAGCTAGGAATCCCATGCTCAAAATCGTCAAATTATGTACTAATTAATAGGAAAGTAGAAGGTCGAAATATCTGTTCAACGCTATGGACATACATCATCAACAAGTTATCAAATAAAATATGTGCCATTTTATTCGATAACTTGTTGCCATCTTGTAGGTAGTGTGAGGTAGTGACATAATCCCGTTGCTGTAGAAATCATGGGATTTTTGATCAAAATAATGTGACAAGTAGTTTTGACAGTCCTCACTTAATTTTAACCTAACACTACCCAACGAATTCTTAAGTGACCGCAACAGGTATAAATCTGAGGGTGCAGGTCAAGGTGGATGAATTAACACTTCCTAATTATCATGATGAAAGACCACTCCTTTCTTGCTTGAGTCTCATCATCTCATCATGAGATCCGAATTGATAGTTTTTGCTCGGCGGTAAAGTTCATAATAAACGATGCTCTTCCAATCCCGCCATTCACACATCATCACCTTATTGTGTGTTAATCCGGGGTTTGGTACAGTCTGTGGAACTTGACTACCCTTCTACCATAATCAATTTCGCACGTTCTTGTCGTTGGTGATCCACTTTTCATCATCAGTGATCAATCATGTAAAAACGGTTTGGTTTCATTACATTTCAATAAAGAATCGTAAATGAGTACATGATTCATTAGGTTTCTTTCAGTGAGCTCGTGTACCAAATCTCGACCTTTTTTGTCTGTTATAGTATGTGTTTTTTGTTGTTATAGGTCAATTATCAATTCTTCGGCTATGTCGTAATTACTATTATGCCGATCTTGCTCTACTTTTTTTTTAAATGGCGTCACTTTATCCGTATGACACGGACGAGTAAAACACCGTATGAGGGCATTGAAGTATAATGTACTTAGTACGTAGTACATACTACCTAATAGCTCAATGTATGAGGGTGACAAAAGCGAGTTGCATATTTGACATCAAAGTTACCGGACTGAAAACGCTTGAACCAACTTTGTGCTACTCTTACTGACACTGCATTAACGGCCGGTCTCAATAACTTATCTATCTCTTACTGGAAGTTAAAATGGCTACCATATTTATGAATGTTGTTGCCCGTTGGCCTGGGTCTGCTCATGATGCTACTATATTTAACAACTCTACGCTAAAAAGTAAGTAGGTACTTAGTTATCTAGAAGATTATAAAAATAGGTCATCACATAAACATGATTAATATTTCTTTGTTATTTATTTTCAGTGCAATGTGAAGAGGGATTGTTTGGCAATAGATGGCTTATTGGAGACAGTGCATATCCCTGTACTTCATATCTTTTGACACCACTGCTCAACGCCACATCTGTTGCAGAGAATCGTTACAATGAAGCACATATAAAGACTAGAAATACTATTGAAAGGTAAATATTATTTTATTAATATTTTTTTTTAAAAATTTCATGAATATAATATAAAATACTTTGTAACTTTTCAGATGTTTTGGTGTGTGGAAAAGGCGCTTTCCAATACTCTCGCTAAAAATCCGTGTAGCTACACAGACAACACAGGCCATTATTATTGCCACTTCTGTATTACAAAACATCTGCAGATTAAATAATATTAGGGATGTAGATCCAGAAGTTGCAATGCCGCAAGAATCAGGTGACATTACCTATGCTGAAGGGATAGGTCAACAAAATCACAGTGTCAGACAACAGCTAACTAATAATTATTTTAGTGTTTAAATTATGTTTAATTATATAAGAATTTTAATGTGTAAATAATGTTAAATTATACGAGAATAAATGTGCTTTATTTCAATATATATTTTATTTCAAAAATGTCAAATAAAAATCAATGTATAAAATAGATTTTATTTTAGAATGAACTTAACAAAAACATTACATAACTTATAAAAAATACACCTTATTATCACTATTTACTAAATCTTAACATTAGTACTATAATAATCACAAGTCACTTATTTAATTTTTCTATTTCTAGCTGCAGTTTAACTTTTTCAAGTTTAACCACTTCAGTTTTGGCTTCAAAATAAGCAGCCATGGCTAATTCCTTGCTTATCTGAGCCCGTAATAGTTCTTCAGAGGGTTTTTGGCGTTTCTTTACTGTGCAAATAAAAAACATAGTTAAATTCTCATATTTTACACTCTCCTAGCTTGATAGAATTGATGACTGATGACCACAGAGATCGGGCATAGGAGATGACATAAAAAACATTAGTAACAACTACTATCCAAACTACATTAGAGATTACCCAGAACCAACTACTATAGCCTATTTCACAATTTATCTTGTTTGTCAGACAATTGAGTGGTCAGCCTTTAGATTTTCCTCATTAACCAGAAAAAAATACACAAAGTTGTAACAAAACCTGCAACAAGCAATCACACTATTAGGCCATAGAGAGGCGGTCTGTTTTGTCTACCGATTTTAAAAAGGGGCCAGTACTCAATTCGACTGTATGTTTTTTTTATGTGTGTTACTTCATAACTTTTTACTGGGTGAACCGATTTCTATGATTCTGTTTTTATTTGAAAGCTGGTGCTTCACATGTGGTCTAATATAAATTTGATCAAGGTCTGACCAAAAGTTTTTGAGTTATTCTTAATAATTTATATTGAAGTTGGTTGTACAAAATTATAAATTATCTAGTAACAACTGAGGTAAAATATTACAGCTACAACTTACAGGGTTTGTAAGGATTATTAAAAGTAAATCTTTTTGGTGTGAAAATTTTCTCACTATTACCACCACACTCAGCACTACCACACTCAGCACTACCACCACCTCCCATCACCAAATCACTAGTTACAGCCTCTGAATGCTCCGGTAAAGGTTGTAAATCCATGAGTGAATGACAAATGATTCCACCAGATGCAGTGGTGGACCACTGCATCTGGTGGAATCATTTCACTTTCCCCATCACCACCAAACTCCACAGTGAACCCCGTGCATGTTGCACCTAACATAGATGTTACACGATCTAGTGCTTCATCGGGAGGGATGTACATCTTTCCACCACCAGTCTGCAAATAAAAATGTTTCAATAGAAATATTACATAAAAAAAATTCTAAGATGATTAGGTATATCTAACAAAATGTCACAAAATATTTAATGTATGTACTTATTACAAACCTTTAAATTATTTTGTCTTATCAATTCATTGCGTTTTCTTGATGACTTCTTTAAGTTTTCCCACTTTAAGCGTAGTTGCTCAGGACGCCGCAATTCTCCCGCCATCGCACTAAACTCCTACGCTATGGATTTCCAAGCCTCTTCCTTTAATTTATTATTTGTGGCATTCGTTGCTTTATTAGTAGCATAAGCAAAAAGTAGTAATTACTTTTTGCTTGGAAATCAAGTCAAGCAGAAAGAGTATTTCGTCCTTAACAAGGGCCCTTGTCTTCATCTGAAACAAAATTTTATAGGTGCCTTACATTTTTGGCGCGACTTTGAGACAAAGACCCAAGCTTTTGTAACATTACTGTAAATTTATATATCACGGCAAAGAGTTCACAATACTTACAGTATTTTGTTGAGCCATGTTAATGTTTATCGCTAATAAATTAATGCTATACATAAACAATTATATTATGTGTAGTATATTTCTGCTGAGCTTCTTGAGGTTTGGTGTGTGTCTCTAGTACCTATATATACAGTAATCTATGGTTGTGGTGGTGTACACAAACTGTCAATGATCAATGTCAATTGTCAAGTCAAGCAACGCCAAGCGCTGCGTTTTGTTGCTTCGTATCGTTTCTTCGTATTTTAAGATAAAAGTTTATCATTATTTGAAGAAAGCCTTAATTTAGAAATGTGTATAAAGGATAATTGTCAATATTATATTAAAAATTAATAACAAAAATAATTAAAAACATTATATATTAATCATAATATTTTAAATACATCATTTATATTTTATTGTAGAACGCGACGCAATTCACTTCGAAGCAAAAACAAAACGCTTAGGAGGGACGCATTAACCAAAGTTATCATGAACTATCTGCCTTTTATCTCTAGTAAGCTTTCGAACATTACGATATTGAGACGACAGTAACAGATATTTTAAACTTAACTGTTTACCTTGGTTAGCTATCTACTTATAACTGATTGTAGGGAATTGAGACCGGCCGTAAGTCCATAAACGTCACAATTTTTTTTTCGCGGTTTGAATCGCATTTTTCATTTTTTTTGTAATAAAACTTCAGAATGTACCGAATTTATTAGTTAAATCACTTATTTTGGCGGACAGAGAAACAATTGAAAAACGACATGAAAGTGTTTTTTACATTTTCTTTTTCTTAATGTCCTATATTTATTGATATTAAACCAGCAAAATACAAATGGTACAACTAAAGAGATTTTCTTCAGATTTTACGAACAAACTACGTAGAAACTTTTTCCCCGAGCGTTATGTATCGTATTTTATATGCGTAACACAGTGGCACTCCCTATTCCCTTACTCTCATGGTCCGATTGGGCAGAAATCTGACAAGAACGGGAAGAGATCAAGCGCAGGACCAATGTCCTTTTATGCTTTCCAAGGCACGGGGGCGAAACATCACCAAAATTCGCGAAACTCCGGGCTGCTACGGAGAATTTCTTATTAGAACAACCCAATGACTGATTTTGGCCCGAACAGTGATTTAAACCCGGGACCTCACGATCAGTGGTCGCGCTTACGACCACTTAACCAGGGAAAGGGAAATTGTACGAGTATCTTGAAGGTTGCGAAAGCTGGCTGAATAAATATCCTGACATAACTAAAGCCTAAAATAACTAAACTGTTGAAGAAAATTCTGCCATGCAATCGCTAGCAAGAGTAGTAGTAGTTCAGAATGGACCATGAGTTTGACCTATTCTTTCCAGAGCTTCGTAAAAACCGGTATATAAATAGAGATTAGCTAATGTTTAACTAAGATAACACCTGACTTTATAATGGCTGATTGAAGTGCTATTAACAAAAGTTTACATTTAGGAATTAAAATCACAAGTACTTGGACACTTAAAATATGCGTTGACAAAAAAGCAATCAATAGGAAAGTTGCACTTCAAAAGCTACCACGCTCATCCACTTACAGCAACGCGGCCGTGAAAATCCTTCAATTAGAAAATTTTATGTAGTCAATTTGCTCACACTCGAGTGTGAGTACCGACACTTGAAAAATCTAAAGTTTTTAAAGTATCTTTAACTAAATACGCCGTTGATATTTACGTATGGCCGAGCATCGACCGAACGCTCCCAAATCTACATTATAACGACGATAAATTTTATGGACCTATTCCATTTTATTGAAGTTTTAAGAAGTTCCGTGAGCTGACGCCAAAAATAAGATAACGCTGTAACTTAATTAGTTGTCACCGATACGTAAACAATTAAATAAAACTAATTTTTCGGACGTTATCGCGTTTAATTTCAACTTTTCGTTAAGCGCGATAAAATCAGTTAAATTTGTTGTATTCAATTTTTAATAACAACAGCTGTGTAGCATATTATACACTCATGGTCGAATTTAGAGGAACGCAAAAAAACAAGATTTAATTTTCCTGTTGTAATTATCGTGCGTACTCACAAAATAACATTATTAAATGCTATTTAAAAAAAACGTTTTGGTATGTTTTAGTTTTTAAATTGCATTTGCTTTTATGCAATTATTGCGTAGTTTTGCATTCTGAAAGACGAAACTCACTAGAGTACTGCGATATTTATTGTCAAATTTTAAATTTAGGTTTTTTTAATTTTTTGTTAAGTGTGAATTGTTAAGCGGGGTTTAGATTTGCAAGAACTTCTGCCAAGTCATTCCGCATGTACTTGCGGAACCTTTTACATTACCAGCAATATTACTATCGCAGTTTTCTTCTGCAAGCGGCCTGCAAAATAAATTGTGGAAGTACTTGGAAAAGAGTTTACAATTGTACGAGCAATATTTTTTGCATGCAAAATTCAAATTTAGAGAGTTGAAATCAATCATCATGCCGAGCTGTAGAAAAATACGTGCTGCTGCTATAGTAGTCTTATATAATATTAAAAAGAAACGTTAATGTAGAAAGTGGGTTAAGAATTGGATATTACAACGAGATCATGTTGGTATCTATATGTTATTACGCTACTATGGCTGTAGTATGAATGGGTCAGCTCGACCGGGGAAGGACCACGCTCTCACCAGCGTAAAATAGCAGCTTAATGCTGCTGTGTTTCGTATGGTGAGTGGAGAGAACCGGAGACCGGTTTTACTTGAATCAAGACATTCTACCTTATTTTTAAACTGCATAAACATTTCGTATCCCACAATTCTCTGTATTGTTCATACAGTTTCATCCCGCGTCCAAACTTTTTCACCTGACATCTTGCTCAGCAGCTTTAAACCTTTATTTGCAAGCAAAATAAACCGCGAGTTACTGCCAGAAGTTTCCAAAGAGTGTTTACACTTGCGACTTGAGGCAAGTCCTGCAAGATACAAAACTTGCGGGAGTGAGCTTGACGTGATTGTTTACACGGTAGGAATAAATTGCATGAGTCAACTTCTGCGTGTTTTGTTGCTAATCTAAACCTCGGTTTACTGCAAATAAGTTGAGAATACCAGATCTAAACACCACTCAAGATGCCATGATCTGTTACTTTAACAGGAACTGGGTACACACTTGCCTGCCAGAGGCTCCATTCTTGCTATATGTCATCGAAGAGCTCAAGTTAATTTTGCTCACAGTCACGAAAATTGTAGTGCCGGAGCTTGGAGTCAAGTTATATTTATAGATTTTGCCTGTAAACCAGAAGAAAAGTCCGCTCAGTGCAACATCATTGGAAAAGAGGCATATGGTGGATGGTCAGATATGGTATGGGGCACGTACGAGACTCCGCGTCGTTGAGAATGGGATTCTTGATGGGGTCAATTGAAAATGTTACAACGATATGTTACACGATATGTAACTAAATTTTGGGAAAAATTGTAGTGCCATTTATCCCTTTTATGGTAGATGGATTTGTTATGCATGATAATGCATGCCCCCACTGCGGCCATAATTGTTGAATACATTTAAGACGTTGAAATGATTGCGATGAATAAATGGTGGGGTAGCGAATGCACTCGATCGACTTAAGCCCCTAAAACATCTATGGGATAAGTTCGGAAGACAAATTAAGGGAAGAAATCCTGCCACAAAGATTTTATTGATAGCTTCTTTAGGAGAATGCCAAGGAGGCTGGAAGCGTTTGGAAGAGCTAGCTGAAGACAACACTAAACACTAATTAAAAATAGACTACGTTATAGCCTTTCCTAAGCTTAGTACAAAAATGTTTCTTTCCTGTATAAAAGTTTATAAAATTTTAAATTAAGGAATAATTACTAAATCCAATTCAATCCAATCATTACAAACTTTGTCACAAATGTCTTTGATTCTTTGTTTTATATACATTTTTTGCGTTCTTCTCAATTTGTCCATGAGTACACACACACACATACACAAACATATATATATATATATATATATATATATATATATATATATATATTGTAAATTTAATTGTCTCTTGGGGAATAATTTAGTTTAATCTATACCTTTAGAGACTGTTTAAAATAATAAGAAAGGTTTGTTTAGATTAGGTTAATAAAGGCTGTAAAGTCACATGTCATTTGCCTCTTTGGCAAGGGATACATAGAAACATCCATAAAAATTTGACTGTCTTCAAGCTAACAACATTAAATTCTTATGTATGATAATTTAATGTTGTTAGTTTAAAGTCAGTATTCCCGAGAAAACAACCGCACTGTCAAAAAATCTACAATTCTTTTATTCATAATTCTTGTATTTCTAAGTACGTGACCCACTTGGATGCAACACTTGGATACGACGGTGGACAAGAAGTGTTCTCAAATTGAGTTGTTTGACAACTTCCACTAAAACGGACGGTTACTATAATGTATTTTTTTTACAAAAGCTATAACTACTTTTAACCATTTTGAACATCACTGTTTCTGAGCAGAATCTATTTACATAAATTTTATTGCATTACATACTATGAGAAACGAAACAAAACCGTCATTTTGTTTTGTCCTTAATTAACCCTAGAAGCTTTATCTACGTCTGCGATCCGTATACGCACTCGGAAACTGTCTATCTTTTTATAACGGGCGAAGTTGACGATTTGTGCGGCTTAGCCAACTCACAGGCCTCCTAGAGCCTGCTGATAGTGCCCGTATCGCTAAGGTAAGTTCCGCCAATTTCGACTTATTGACATGTAGTACGCCTGCGAGGCGTATGTTTAGGCTTTGTGTAACTTTTAACTTAGATTGTGTGATTACGATGTTCAAAGTGAAGACGAGAACGATTATGTTACTGACGAGATTTTCTCTTTACTATCTGCTTCCACTGAAGAAACTGTCTCTACAACTGCTGCAGTAGCTCACCAATCTACTCCTGCTCATTTTCGACATATAAGTCTTGGATTTTGACAGCTCAAGACTTATACGTCGTGTCTCCGGAAATACACTTCGCGGTTAGAACGAATGTTTGGTCGACTACCAACCAAACGTTCGTACCACGGGAAACGTGGTAGAGCCATGCTGCAGTTATATTAGTAGTATAGTTGTAGCACGAATGGGTCGGCTCGACCGGGGAAGGACCACGCTCTCACAGAATACCAGCGTGAAATGGTAGTTTGATGCTTCTGTATTTCGTATGGTGAGTGTAGAGAAACGGATCCTCTTTTTACTGGAAACGAGGCATTCCATCTTAGTCCTCACGGGTGCATTTTGATTCGTAATCGAAGATAGATGTAGATGTCTATGGGCGACAGCAACCACTTACAATCAGGTGGACTGTGTGCTCGTTTGTGACTGATGTCTATGGGCGACAGCAACCACTTACAATCAGGTGGACTGTGTGCTCGTTTGTGACGAACGTTTGTCACAATCGAGCGCACATCCTATCCTATAAAAAAATACCAAGGGTCAATCATGGCATAGAACTTGAGCTGTGAATATGATCAATAACAATAAAAAAACCTAAATAGAAGAAAGTTCATGAAGCAGCTCAACACGGCCAAGGCCAAGCGTTGAATGGAGATGGGAATAGAAGCGCCGACTTTGAAAATATCTGTAGGAGAAAACTTAAGCCATATTCTCGTAAAATCTACTGATCAAGTAATGAAGTTCAGAAGGGAGAACCTGAGCCCAAAAACCGTAAATGCTGCACTTTTTGCTCTTACAAAAAAAGGGAATGCCTAAATTAGTGTGTTATAAGTACAAACAGTCAGTATGTTGGGAGTACAAAGTTTATGTGTGTGTAGACTGTTCTAAGCTTTGAGCTAATCTGTGAAAAGTCTGATTTAATTTAATAATTTTGTTAAGAAAAGTCATTAAATAGTAAAAAACATGTAAGATAGTTAAAAAAATAATGTTACCGTTGATTAATCAGAAGTTACGTTTTTTGTACGAATATAATCAGATTGTATAATTTTGTTGTAATATAAATAGCTGTGATTAGAATCTTCATTAATGAATCTGTGTTTTGTTACTAGAATAAATGCCTATCTTACGGATCCTTAAAAAAATCGCAAATAATTATACTTTAACACAGAAATGGTTATTTCTATATGCACGCCTCTGAGGCGTATGCTAAGGCTTTATGTATCTCTGAGATAGATTAGGCTTTTAGGGTTAAATTATTTGAAAAATTATTTAAGATGTGAACAAAATCACTAATAAATAATTTAATTCAATTTTGCCGTGTAGTCCCTTAATAGAACCCACTACTCTATAACATTTCATCCCGTAAGGAAAGGAATTTTGACAAAAGAATAAATAAATGAAAAAAAAATTATTTCGAACTGTAGTGACGAAATATAAGTTCGCTTCTTATGGTTTGAATACCACATTTTTTTTCTACAGCAAATTTTGTTCATTCCATAACGAATGAATGAATTCATTTCTTACAGCCAGTCTAATGTTTTAGTCCATCAATCTAATGCTGCATACATTTCATATATATTAACACTGTCAAAAGTCCAGAGTGAATTTGGAATGAAACTCATCATGCCACTTACCAGAAAGGGCAAAACAACATCTGCTGGGTCAGCTTGTTTAATATTTAATATTTGCATATGCATATTATGCCATAAATGCAAACGAATACATTAAATCTAAATTATAATACTTTACTGATCTCTTAAAAAATAAATTATACAATAAATTATTATGTTTTATAACTATTAAGGCAGATCACCAACGATACACGATACAATATAATATATTACTAAACGTTGTTTTCTCTAATCATTCACAAATATCTTTCAATCGTGAACTGTTTGTCGAGTAAACTGAACGCTTGGTTGACCTACAGGAGTCTATCCCAAGAGTAGACAAATATTTGTACACCTGTGAGAGATGAGCCGAACTAACTGTCCCAAGAGACTCTAGTCGCAAATACATCGTTAGATACGCTTGATGAATCTATTTGAGATCCTATTAAAGTAAAGGATCTAAGTTATAAGCACTGGAATATCACGTGTCTCTGAATATTGACCGCTAATTCGAGTCTAGATTTTCCACATAACACTAATATTGTTTAATGAATTTTAAGTTTTGAGTCGATAATATTGTTTTGCAAGACTTCGTATTCAAGGTATACTTATATGATTAAATCAAATTAAAATTCCTATTTTTAAAAAGTATTATAATTTATTACGTAATTTATAAAGTCCAGGAAATTAGCAACACTAATATCTTTATTGAGAAGACGTAGCTTGATACTCTGGATAAATTTGTTACTTTTAATGTACATTAGCAATTGTTTTCTACAGATGTACTCGTATTAGCGAAAAACTGGGCGATTTTGCAAGCATTCCAAAAACGTTACTATTGGATGTTTTTTAAATGATTATCTCATCTTATCTTATCTTATAGGATAAAGGTGATAAGCGAGCACACAGTCCACCTGATGCTAAGTGGTTACTGTGGTCTATAGACATCCACATCTATTTATCCTCTATCCTCCTCGTGTGCGAATCTTATGCGATATATATCTATCTCTCCTCGTGTGCAAATCAAAATGCAGATGCGATGTCAGCCGCGAGGACTAAGATGGAATGCCTCTTTTCCAGTAAAAAGGTTCTCCGGTTCTCTACACTCACCATACGAAACACAGCAGTATTAAGTTACTACACAGCAGCATTAAGCTGCCATTTCACGCTCGTATTCTGTGAGAGCGTGGTGAGTGCGAGCCGACCCATTCGTGCTACAACTATACAATTAATATAGTTGCAACGTGGCTCTACCACGTATAATATATTTTTAAATATATGTTTGTTAAAACTTCATTTTAAATTGTTTGAAGTCAAGATTCCAGTGAATCGGCAATCATGTAAGGTATTCCTCTTATTTGAGTGTTGGCTTTTTAAAGAAGAAGTACCTACGTATATATTTTTATAAGTATGTTATTATCTAATAAATGTCTTGGGAAATTGAATAAAACTAAATTTACGGATTTTATCGCGTTTATTTCATTACTTTTACTTATTTTTAATTCCCGACGTTTCGGGTGCTTTACAGCAACCATGGTCACGGGGGGGACTGAGATGTTTGACGTCCCAATGTCATAGTTAGTCCGGCTACCTTCAGTTTTTGAATATTAATTTTTGGTCCGATTTATTCAAAAACTGAAGGTAGCCGGACTAACTATAACATTGGGACGTCAAACATCTCAGTCCCCCCCGTGACCATGGTTGCTGTAAAGCACCCGAAACGTCGGGAATTAAAAATAAGTAAAAGTAGTGAAATAAACGCGATAAAATCCGTAAATTTAGTTTTATTCAATGTGTAGTGTTCGCGTAAATTTAAGAAATCATTATGTCTTGGGAAAGTTTTTATCTAGATATCGCGTGCCGTTGGAGACGCATTGTTTCCCATCAGACGTCGGACCTCCATATTAAAAAATAACACAAATTTTCTTAGAGTCCATGGTTAATAAATATTGCGATTTTGCAGAAAATCCCAAAAAACAGCAAATTAATAACTGATCTAAAAAGGAATTACATACCTTAAATATAAAATTACCGTAATGTTAACAAACGAAAAGTGTTCGTACTCCTTTTGTATAGGTACTCCTTTTGAATAGAAAATTAACTTGTGACAGGTTATGTGATTATTATTATAGGTAAATTCTGCATCTGTTATAGAAATTCATAATATTTTACAAAGAGTTTACAGATATTTTACAAGAGATACTCTTTAAAATATTCATATTACCCAATATAAATAATTTGTAAATAGAATCTAGATTACCAACAATTTAGAAATCTTTTAAAGGCTTATTTTTAAATGCTACTATTTTCACCTATCACCAGGACCTTATTGATAGTAAATATTTACCTTAATGCTGCCAACACTATAATGTCAACCGTTTGGGTAATAAAATACAATGTTAATTAAGTAACGGTGCAGAGCTAGAGAGAGCAGTGCGTTATAGCAGCTGCAAATATCGATATTTCTGGTCCATACAAATAAATCAGAGTAATTTATTCCCGTCCTAATAAGCCCCGTCTGGACGTGGCTATATAAATAATTGCAATAATAGTGCCACCAACTTTATTGTTCAGTTGACAGACTCGCTAGAGGACAGCTTACTGCCACTTAAGAAAATTACCGAGGAAATAGTTGATATATGTATATATATAAAATGGCGCTCTTAGTCTAATTTTGTTCACCTGAACAGATAAACCGGTGGCACTGTACGTAGACGTGGTTGTTTTTTCATTAGCATAGTCAATTATGATGTATTTAGAACGTCTCGAACGAACTCATCTTTGAGGTGGGTAGTTACACTACATCAAGTCACTAAAGCCACAAGTCGTTAAAGTATAACACACCAATAATTTTTTAAATAATTTCTACCCTGTACTTGGAGCGTCAATTATCCGAACGTCGATCAACCGAACGATCG
The DNA here is from genome assembly GCA_036936625.1 of Parnassius smintheus behrii. NCBI lineage: Eukaryota > Metazoa > Arthropoda > Insecta > Lepidoptera > Papilionidae > Parnassius > Parnassius smintheus. The sequence goes on along the minus strand of JAUPFT010000013.1, from coordinate 26,326,126 downwards.
CTTAACCGAATTCACAGAGTACTTTTTATAACTGAACCTCGGCACTTCGTTGGGATACGACCACCTCCCGCTTCCACGCGCAGTACCCCGTGTATCGATAGCTCTGTACCGATAGCTCTGTACTTGTACGCTTATGTATTAATTCTACCCTATTTGCTCACAATTTAAAATGCCTAAACGTAAACGTGTTGTTCTTTTCATAAGAGATAAATACGAGATTGACAAACGATTAGAGGAAGGCGAATCTGCAACGAAGTTATCTAATGATTACAAAGTGGATAAGTCTACAATTACGAATAAAAAAAACAAAAGACGACCATATCAAATTTTATATCCAAGGTTGATTTTACTGATGGCTCGACAAGTCGTAAAACTATGAAGCTCGCCACGAACACCGATCGAGATGACGCTGTTTACAAGTGATTTACATAAAAAAGATCACAAAGAGCATCTATCTCTGATCCCATTCTATGTGAAAATGCAAAAAATTTAATGAAAAACTTGGTGAGCCGTCGAGCTTTCAAAGCAAGCACGGACAGGGCTTCAAATATAAGGAGAAAAACTGTCTGCTGACTCTTCAGCAACTAATTTCTTCAAAATCAAATTAAGCGACGTATTGAAACAAGAAGATTATGTTCTAGAAAACATTTATAACTCTGACGAAACTGGGCTCAATTGGAATGCTTTGCCACGAAAAACTCATGCTTCGCGTCGTGAATTAGCAGCACTTGCTCTAAAGTAAACAAGGATCGTATCACTGCTCTAGCTTGTCTTACAACTGTAATAAATGAAATTCGTATTACATATAAATATATTGGTACATAAAATTATACAGTTCGATTATCCGAATAAACCGGTTTTTCTAACACCCATGTTCCCCAATTAATTCGAATAATCGAAGCTCTCCTGTAATTTTTATTTCAAGCAACGAACGAAAAACATATAATTTCAACGAAGAAATCTTGTAATTTCGCGTTTTTTTGTAATACTCCTCTTAATTACAAACCCATTATAGGGTTCCGTAACTCTGAAAAACTTGCATTCTTAGAATAGAATACAATAGAATAGAAAAAGTATAAACATTTTAGTTATAAACTATGGTATGACAATACCATACCAATTATATTTCTTCAAAGCCGTAACCGGATAAATCTCTGTTTGTTGAAGTTGAATTGATTTTGACATAACTTGTTAATTATAATACAAAATTTAGTCCTATTTAAGCTCTATGTTAGCAACGCTTTTATGTTTATTAAATTTGTAGTTCGATAAAATAATATTGTTATTTAAATTAAAATTAAAAATATAGATGATTTTAATATAAAACTTAAAAACTATGATAACTTCTTAAAAATTTCATATGTAAATAAAAACCATTTAATTTACATATGAACTTCAGAAAAAAATATGGCCAAAACATACTCTCGAAATTCTTTCAGCTATTATAATATAAATATAAATTTTACACACTCAGAAAATCTAATATAAAAGGTTATGTGAATATTTAAAAATTATACGTAAAAGTTTATTTAGTAAAATACAAATCAATTAAATATCAAAATCACTTATACAAAAAATATTTTTTGTTTGTTTGTATTTTATGCGCTGCCATACCGTTCATCAGATTGCGGTAAAACTTTGTCAACATCTTGCTTGCACTTCCGCGGAGGTTATAGATATAGTTCGATCCGGTAGGTGGCGCTTTTTGTAAAATCCAGATATCACCCGTGCGAAGCCGGTGCAGATCACTAGTAAACATTGTAATTTACTTATCTTATTATTACGTTTAATTTGAGACTTTTTTAAATGTGATTGCACAAACTAGAATTTATTTCATTTTTGAAAGAAATGCTTTTTTAATGCTTTCCCGTGACCTCAATCATAACAATTAAATAAAATAATAATATCCGAATGCTTTGTGTGCTTCGGTCTCCTATTGTCTTTAATTAATTTAAATCTTATGTCATGATTACGATGAACAGCGAAATTAGCATCTGTGACATTTTATTGTTGTGTGTTCACATTGATACATAATACTAATATAAATTTATTATTGACTGCCACGTTGGTCTAGTGGTCCTAAGCACGCCTGCTGATCTTGGGGTCTCGGGTTTGAAACTAGGGTCGAGCCAAAAAATTTGTTATTGTGTATCTGTCAAGAAATTGTTTATATTAACCCGGAGAGATCGGGGCAGGACCACGCTCTCACAGAATACCAGCGTATAATAGCAGTATAATGCTGCTGTGTTTCGTATGGTGAGTGTAGAGAACCGGAAACCCTTTTTACTGAAATTGAGGTATTCCATCTTAGTCCTCAGGGGTGACAATGCATTTGCATATTGATTCTTAATTAAGGATAAATGTGGATGTCTATGGGCCAAGGCATCCACTTACCATCAAGTGGACTATGTGCCCGTTTGTCGCCCAATACTATAAAATACATGCTATAAAAAAGTGGCGGTGATTCGCCACCGTGCATCAGAAAGCACTTAAATCCGATGGTCCTGCACCTGATTTCTCTCCTATCGTATCTATGAGAATGTGCGGGAATAGGAAGTATACCTGTGTTTACGCACTCGTGCGCTGTTATAACCCTGTCCCGCGCGGACGGCGAGACTCTGTTGAGAATGACCGCATTGACGTTAAATTAGTCTGAAAGACATTATCAATTATTTTTATTACTGTGTACACGCTTAACACTCGTACGGTTCAAGTATTAGCGGTTTAAGGCACTTTCAAATATAATCTTAGAACAACATAAATTTTTCGAAGGTTATCGGTGTATGAATATCTACTACCCCATATCGTCACACGAAAAAACCAGGAGATGGGTAGCAGGATCATCATAATAACAACTGGGATATAAAAACTGCGGCTGCCAACCCGCCTGCCAAGCGTGGCAACTATGGCAAGAGGCCCTCATGAGGCAGTCTATCAGACCTATGGTTAGCTGTGTGTATAGGCTGTAATGATGATTACGTGGTGGAGCTATGCTGCAGTTATATTAGTAGTATAGTTGTAGCACGAATGGGTCGGTTCGACCGGGGAAGGACCACGCTCTCACAGAATACCAGCGTGAAATAGTAGCTTAATGCTGCTGTATTTCGTATGGTGAGTGTAGAGAACCGGAGACCCTTTTTACTGGAAATGAGGCATTCCATCTCAGTCCTCATGGGTGACAACGCATCTGCATTTTGATTTGCAATGGAAGATAGATGTAGATGTCTATGGGCCGCAGCAACCACTTACCATCAGGTGGACTGTGTGCTCGTTTGTCACCCTTTTCTATAAAAAAAATGATGATAATGTGTGCAATAACTTGTTGTCTTATGTTGTCGTTGTATGGCAAAATTGAACTATGATGAACCATGAAAATTGAACCACTTTACTTACATTGGCACATGATTTTTGGTTATTATTAATTTAAACACGAATGTTATACGATAGATGTAGGTTTTCCTCTCTGGATCGCAGTGGCAACGACTTGAGACATGCGTTTATTTTATTCGGCGGTGCGCCTCTTTCTACAGTTTCTGTCCTCTTTCTACAGTCAGTGTTTGTACAGTCAACTAGTAGTTCCAGTTGACTGTACAGGCGCCGCTATACGTATCTCTCTGGAACGCACATCTTTTTTTTTGCACCCAGAAGCAAGGTAAAGCGCCGTCCGGGAAGCGTGAGAGGGAGGTGGTAAATGCTCTAAGCATACCACGCAGCCGGCTACGTGTTTATGTGAGACTCACCATAAGAACTAGAGTGCCTACCTGCCAAACACACCTGGGACTGTCTTTAGCCTGGGAAGGCCTTTTAGCTTATCGGAGGCGACCCCCATGTGGAAAGGGGGCGCAGTCTCTCTCTGGAACGCACATCTACGCCTATAGTATTGATGTACGCATAACAAAGGGGACAGTACTGAACAATTATGACTCTTACAATAATAATTTGTAGAAATTCCCGTATATTATTAACGTGGTAGAGCCATGCTGCAGCTATATTAGTGGTATAGTCGTAGCACGAATGGATTGGCTCGACCGAATAAGGACCACGCTCTCACAGACTACTAGCGTAAAATACCAGCTTAACGCTGCTGTATTTCGTATAGAGACTGTAGGGAATCGGAATCCCTTTTTACTGAAAACGAGGCATTCCATCTTAGTCCTCACGGGTGACAACGCATCTGCATTTTAATTCGTAATCGATTATAGTTCTAGATATTTATAGGCCACAGCAACAACCCACCATCAGGTGGACTGTGTGCTCGTATGTCACTCTTATACTATAAAAAAGTACACGGGTTTTATAGCTGAGACATAATTATAAAAATGAATATTTGATATGACAGTTCTTATTCTTCTCCTAATTCTTAAAAAGTAAGTATTATTTGTTGGTACAAATTATTGTATCGTGGAGGCAGTTTACATATATAAATTGGATAAAACATCCAGACCCGTAATAATTATTTGTAAGCCATATATTTGTATTATTTGTTACATGTGGGATTAGTACCCGCGGTCCTAAATCAATGCTAAGCTACTGCGCGACGGTACTATCATTTAAAAATATTAAAATCAAACGCAATAAAAGTTCACATTCAAGTTTAAATATTTCAATAATGCATCAAAATATGTGTCGCATTATAAAAGTTTCAGTTCTGGTCTCTCTATAAACTATGTATCTTGTTACGTTTATTAAATAATCTAATGGACCTAGTCATCATGTTAAACCACTTAGTAACCTATTAAATTAACCCATATTTCCAGTAAATATCAACAGTAGTGCAAGAGTATTACCTAACTACCGTCATATAATTATGAGCGCAGCAAACGGAACTCCTCGCCAACTAGAATACCTTAACCTACTAATCATTTATCTCCGTAAGTGTTATGGAAGATCTCTACATTAGAACTAAATAATACCCAACAATTAACCAGTTGGACTGGTGTCAATTCCGAGCGCCTGAGGCTGTACGTACGCGCTACTGTAATTTTTGCTAGCATTTCTATTTAGAAATATCGTCAAATTAAAACTTAAACCAGCGCATAAGTTTTTTTTAGCCATTACTAGCCAATGCTTGAATAATATCTCATCTGATAGTAAATGGTGTTGTAGCCGAAGGTAGTAAAGCGCATTGGCTTCGCCTAACAAAAGACTATTTACTCTATGCTAATGACACCTACATACAATACATTGCTTTAAGCAATACGAAAGACGAATCAGACCATTTGGTTTTTATATATCGACAAGACAAGGGAAGAGAGTGGCCGAACTAACCGAAAAACTTATATCTTAATTGAACAATATAACAATATTGAATATACACAGGAAATGGAGTTTACGTACCCAACACGACTAGCTAGAACACCTCAGCTGTATGTTCCAAATGTCAAAAATTATTATGGAAAACGTGAAAGACGATGGATAACGCCCGTACTTATTAATCAACTACCTCATGATTTAATGAAGAACATAAAGGGTAAAAATAACTTAAAGAATACTCTGAGAAAGGCATTACTTATCTCTATGTCCATAGTTGTAAATATACATATACGGGTTAAAAAAATCAATATTATTTAACTCTTTTTACATTTTTCTTTTATACACTTTAGGTAGTTAATAAGTTTTGTTTATTTTATTTTTCCTTTTTTGTGCTCTTTATATAAGTAGTACATAAACATGTGTCGTCCACGAGAGCTGCTGCCGACAAACTGTGTTCACAGTTGGCGGATTGTGATTTTATATATTATGTACTCAGAACTGAAAATGAATAAATTAAAAAAAACTTCTCGTTGCACGATGGTGTAAAGGAAAGGGTAATTCCTGCGCCATCTCTTCGATATGTATCCTGAAGAACATCGTCAATAAGCCTCATATTCTCATATTTTCCCAGAGGATCTAGCTAAATTAATCACAAGAGGAGAGCAGGTCATTAATTTTAAAACATAAACTCATCTGTTGCCTAATTTTTGTAAAGATAGATCATCTATCTACGTAATGGAATTTTCTCATGTAATTTTCACTAACTTGTAGACCTTGTAGACTTGAAAATTTACCCTTGTATCAAGGACCGACGACAATACCATAATTTAAAAACTTTATCCTATTATCCTGATCGGCATCACCAGTATAACATAAAATAATCAACTTAGGGTCGATGCTTGTTATATATATATGTTTTAATAAAGTTTAATATTATTATTGTTATAGGTGACAAAAATAGATTCCATTATTTGTGCGGCACGTAGACATGAAATCAGATCGCTGCAAAAATTAAATGAAGAGATCATTACTCATCATTGTAAAACGTTTTACGTAAGAATCAAACCAGATTGTATATCTTTTTAAAGTTTGCAACGGGTGCTTGATATCGTTCGTAACAGTTATACGAAAACACGTCTGTCATAAAACGATAAGTTATAAGCATATATAAAGGGTTTTTATTTTTGTAATACATGGGACAATCACAATTACATTTTTTAAACCGAAAAACGGAAGCTAATGTTTTTACTATAGCAAAATCGAAACGTTAAAAAAATTTATTAAGATTTTTGGATTGGATGCTTGTTCTTTACGCCATGTTTTCATTTCATTCGGGAACTTCGTTTTTATGTATTTTTTCTTGACAATATGCTGATGCGTCACGTTTTGAAATTTTGGGAGATTTTAACGACAGGTCAACCCAGCGGACAGTCGAAGACGACAGTCACTCAGGTTCATAAAGCGCCTATGCGATCATAATAACTTGAGGTTTATATCAAAGTCGAAGAACGTGTTTCGTCGTTTTCTATAATATTTCACATGCGCAGACACAAATAATACATATTTGAACTTTATTCACGCCGGGCCCAAGCTTATATGGAATCAAATTCAACTCCTTTGATGAATATTAAGTAAACAATATTTACCTGCCAGTTACACGAAATGTATTTTTGTAAAGAGTAAACGATACATAAATAATATAATATAAAATGCAATCTTTTACACCTACTTTACCGACACAATCATTATTACTTATTAGTCGCTATATCATTTCCATTAAAAATATAATACTTAAGAAAAACCTGCTTAAAGATGAAGGCTTACCAAGTTCAGACTAATTTTGCAAAAATTTTGCACACACCATACCATATAGATGTATCAAGGCGTTAAATAAATTATTTTATTTAAAGAATATATCATATGTAATCAGAAAAATATTTCATGGATCACAAAGAAATATTATTTTATACAAATACGTCTCAAAGGTGATCCTCACGAGACATTAACATCATCATCGTTACAGTTCCACTACTAAATATAGGAAGCTTACCTTAGCCATTTGCATCCGTCTACCATAAAGATAAACTCTTGGGAATGAGGTATTTGATTCCAAGCTGTTTTTTCTATAATAATTCATAAAACAATTGAGATTTAAGGGGGCGGTAGCAAACGCCACGATTTTTTCAATAAAATTAACTCTAAACTGCGCCCGCAATATTACGTGCCAAGCGAAACCGCAAGGGTGCGTAAGAGAGGAAGCGAGATGAAGTCAAATACTATCAAAGTGCTAGCGACAACCAGACGGCGCCCGGCTGGCCGGCACTGCGGCGGCTTCGAGTTTTCCCGAACTCGAACGAACCAACAAGCGACAGCGAGTACTCAGTTATCCAATCAAACAAAACAATCACTGAGCCACCTGCATCCATCGACTTGCTACATCTCCTACCAGGTCGTCACTCCAACTAGGGGACGCCCTACGCTTCGCCTGCTGTTCCAAGGCTTTCACTCGAGAACCTTTCTTCCCCATCGGTTGTTCTTTGAGCTATATGGCCGGCCCATTGACTTCTGCCTACTAATCCCTTGAACTATGTCGGTTGCTCTGGTTCTACTGCGGTTATCCTCGTTTTTAAGGCTATCATGCAAAGAAACTCCAAGCATAGCCCTCTTTATAGCTCACTGAGCGACCTTGAGCTTCATACAACCGGCAGCGGAGGACCACATCTCAGATCCATAGGTCATCACTAGCAACATGCACTGATTGTACACTCTCGTTTTGAGTTTTTGAGGTGTGCCTGACGAGAAGATGTGTCGTAATCTTCCGAATGCTACCCAGAAGAGTTGAATTCGTCGATTGACCTCTCGGTTGAAGTTGGACTTATGTAGTCGGACTACTTGTACCAGGTAAACACACTCGTCAACAACTTCGAGCTTAGTGGTACCAACAAAAATTGGTATAGGTGTGACGTGGATGTTACACATAACCTTTGTTTTGTCCATGTTCATCTTAAGACCAATCCGCACTATTAAGGTCGTTGAGCATAGCGCTTAGGTCCTCCAGCAATTCTGCCATAAGGACAAGATCATCGGCAAATCGAAGATGAGTAACGTGCTCGCCATTGACGTAAATACCATATCCTTTTCAGTCCACTTGCTTAAAACGTCTTTCAATTCAGCGGTAAAGAGTTTCGGGGATATTTGGTCACCCTGTTTTACACCTCTCTGCACTTGGATAAGCTTCGTACGATGGTTCTGTACTCGAATAGCCATCGTTGTCCTACTGTACAAACACTTCAGCACTTTGATGTACCGACAGTCAACTTGGCACCGCTGAAGGGATTGCAGCACTGTCCAAATTTCGACGGAATCAAAGGTTTTCTCATAGTCCACATACTCAGAACAAAGTGGCAGATTGTACCGTTCTGTCTTCTGTACAATTTGCCGAAGGGTATGTATGTGGTCTATGGTGGTAAAGCCTTTTCAGAAACCAGCTGAAAGTTGTTGAATATACATGCGAGATGATTCGTAATGACTCTCGAAAACAGCACGTAGACTCGGCTCTGAAGGGATATCGGTCTGCAGTTCTTCAAGAGAGTACTTTCGCCTGTCGTGAAGAACAAAGCCAACGCAGTTCTGCTCTACACCTCTGGAGTAGTGCCACCATAGAGAACGAAATTAAAGGGCTTCTGAAGGACTTCATTTACTGGTTTTTCATCCGGTTTTAGAAGCTCCACTGTAATTCCATCTTCGTATTAGGAGGAAAACGAGAGGAATTTGTGAACGACTCTCTACGATATGCTAAAAAATTATGTGAAGAGCTTGAAATTCCTTTTGAACCCCCAAGACAATCTGGAGGAGGCATATTTTTGGCGACGAAAATGTAGATGTTGGGTTATCGTACGAGAACGAATTGAGTTTATGTTTACTTCAATAGACTTAGTAACTGCTGAAATTCATGATCGATTCCAACAGCTGTAAAATCTAGCGCAAAAATGTGCCTTTTTAATACCTGCAGAATTATTGGACCGGAAGATTTTAACTTAGATCAAGCTCGTTGGGACATAAATACAGAAGAGTTCCATCAGGAGCACGCACGTCTTGTCTTGTTGCACGTTGCTGCTGCAACAGACCCAGACTGTAAAAAGGGCTTATTAAGTCCGGTTATCTGAATTTATTAAAATGCGTAATTGAGTCCAAACTTGAAGATGGCTTACCAAACATTGTCATAATAAAAATAATAAAAATTAAAAAAAATTACATCTGTCGTTAGTAATGCAAGTTGCGAGAGAAACTTTTTTAAACTAAAGTTTATAACAAATTATGTGAGATCGACTGCGTCAACGTTGAGACTACCAAATTCAGCTGTTCTGGAAAAACATACATTTTGATATTAACGATGGTGTTAAAGATTTTACTTTAAAAAAACACGAAAAGTATATTTTCAATCTAATTTTAAAACTTATAGTCACAGAAATAATTAATGATACTAGGCACCCTCTAACATAAATATTTTATTCCATCCAAGTTGATATTAATTGCTGTTGGTTAAGAGGATAGAGTAAGTCAGCTCAAATTCTAATTTCGCCCCACTTCCCCGCGTGTCGTATGCTATGTACCGACATGTTTGTAATCAATAATACTGTAAGTAGATAGGCCGTTAGAGACTTATTTCATTAGGTTTAGGTTTATCATATTTATGCCTGTTTCTTAACGCCAACCCAGTCGCTTCTTATTTTTATTACGTTTATTTCCCATTTTAATTTTACGTCGTCATGTTGCGTAATATGTATTCTGCTCGTAAGTGACACAACTTCTCCCTTCAAAAGCCGGAGCGATACTAACGGGGCGACAGGAATCAAGCTTACGCGCCGATAGTTTAGGTAATTTCTTTTTACAGTGAAAATAATGGTATTTTAAAAAAAGTAAATAACATAAGCACTGCTCTATAGTTAGTTCAGTTAGTATGCAAAGTTTCATGATATTTTCCACGACAGTAAAGCTTCCATAAAAAAAGAAATAATCTCAATTTTAAGAAATAGCAAGTAGTATAAATCTAAAAAGTAACACGTACAAACTTGCCACACCACTTTCATACACACACTCTCACACTCACTCACACACACACACACACATACACACACACACACACACACACACACACACACACACACACACACACACACACACACACACACACACACAAATAAATATTTACAAAACAAAACACTAGTAGATGTACATATATGCACTGTATTTTGTAAAATGCGTAATGGCGTAATGACTACTCTTTAAAAATAACCCTGTATAATATTGTGTATATGTATATGTATAATATTATTATGTCCACACAGTTGTAGCGATACGTTAGAAGATTTGTTTTTTTTTTTTTTTTTATAAAGTAAGAACCTGTAATTGGCAGTAGAAAATGTAAATACTTACTAATTTTATAATGTTACAAAATGCTGTTGGTTCTGTTACAATAAAAAAAAATTAAAAATTAAATTAAAAATTATTTAAAGTATTTTATGAATAACAGCGGTTTATTGTTCAGTTTGGAGGTAACTTTGGATTTTTTTTCTATTGAGAAATTTTACGGAATCGTGTTTTCGTCTAACATAGTCCTTAACATTAATCCTCAACTTTACCATATATTTATATCAAAATTAATGCTGCAATACTTTCGGCATAACGGAGGATCTTGCTAAGCCATTTGAGATCATATTTCCCCTTAAGAGAACTTTGATAACCACTATAAGCAGCCAGTTTTGGCGGTAATTAAAGATTCTCTTAATTTATCAAATGCAAATTAACTAAAAGTGATTCAAACAATACTACAGGTAATTTACTAATGAATTTATCTTTAGATTTTTTAAATTTGATCTGATTTAGGAGTGAAGAAATAAAATGATAGGTGGCGCTCTTAAGTATAACTATAACTAAGTATACTTTTTTGCAATACCTGTAAAGGTATTACAAAAAAGTATACTTAGTTATATAATAATTGTATTTTAAATTATACATAGTATTGAGCACTATGTATAATTTAAAATACAATTATACATTATTATTTTTTGTTGTATATACCTAGTGTTAAGTTAGTAAAGTTATACCTTGTAAACAATCTGATATTTTAAAAGCTAGACTTCCTGTGGGTTTCTTGCGCCATTTATTCCCATAGATGTATGTTCCTTCCAAATCAGTGGTAGTTCATATCAACTTTTAATAATTTTAAATTCCGTCGAATAAAATATTTAAACCTTAAATTAAAATATTCTTATTTTAGTTTAATAAAGGGGGGCGGGGGTGAATTTTGGGACGACCCCGGGCGGCGAAAACACACGCTACTTCACTGTCGGACAGGAATGATATAAATGTAGGTACATAACATTAAACACTTGTTGTTGTTGTATTATACAACTATATATTTTTTATTATATATTTTTCGGCATTAGTCTTAACGACATATAATCACTTATCGCACACTTTATCACAATTTTAAGTCTAAATGTTACGACTGTTATTCTACGAATGACAGTTTCGTTATCCGACTTACAACTTTTATATACATGATTAAAAAGGCAAAATACATACACACAGGATGTTGTCGAAACATGTACAAAATGTTAACATACGATATTCAAAAAGATTCTAATGGCTTCACTATAGTACCAGGTAATTATATTTTAATTAATATTATTTTAATAAGTATTATTTTAATAAACCAATAGAATAAAAATATTCTATGGAGTTTTATACTGTCACATGGTGATTTCCGCCTGCAACTCTTCTCCGCAGCATCGCTGTTACTATATATTTACATTTAAATTTTATTACTTTCATAATTATAAAAATCTAAACATTTTGTTCAGCAACGCTTTTAATGTGTTAATAAATATATTAATACATTAAAAGCATATATATATATATATATATATATATCAACGTTAGCCATTTATCATCAGATTGCCTATAAGTTTTGTTTTATAAGATGGGGTGACAAACGAGCACGCAGTCCACCTGATAAGTGATAAGTGGTTGCTGTGGCCCATAGACACCTACATGGAATCCTCGATTACGAATCAAAATACAGATGCGTTGTCACCCGTGAGGACTAAGATGGAATGCCTCATTTCTCCTCGTAAAAAGGGTCTCCGGTTCTCTACACTCACCATACGAAACACAGCAACATTAAGCTAATATTTTACGCTGGTATTCTGTGAGAGCGTGGTCATTCCCCGGTCGAGCCGACCCACTCGTGCTACAACTATACCACTAATATAACCATAACCACAACATAGCTGCAGCATGACTCTACCACATATAAAATATTCGTTTGGCGCTTCGTTCTTGTAAAGAAAAAATATGTGTTAACCAATAACAATGGCTTTTTATATACTGTTAACCTCGATGTTGTTATTTCATCGGCTTCTTCACAGCTCATAATAGCATAACAAGAATGAAGTCTATTCGGTTTTACGCCACAAATTACCGCCTATGCTGAGGACGGCACGACAATGACAAATTGTATAACCTTAATGTAACCTCTGTGGCCTTTGTTTCTTCGGGTCTGGGTAAATATCAAGTCTTCCTCGTAACAATAGTCCATCTTCGTAAACTTGTAGGCTTTTAAGAACAAGAAATACGCTTGCTTCCGCAATTTTACAAATGATGGCATATAGAATGCACAATTCATTTACATGTAGGTAGGCTAATGTTGACATCGAAGGGTAAGATTAAGCATAAGTAATATTACGCGGATAATTTGCGACGAGATAACAAATAGCAAGTAATACGTCATCGTTTGTCACGGAAACATATTAGTGTACATATTCCATATATCAAGAAAACGATCTTCCGAGAAATGACTGACTACGAGTGCTCTTAAATCGATGCATGTACTTGGGGGGTCCGGCCCGCCACTGCGCGAGTTTGTTCACGTCATATACCGTGGCACATTGTCACTTAGGTAATATTTTAAAACCGTGTTCTCGATTTTACTGCTCGATGTTTGTACAATACTCACAAATAGTCATTTCTTGTCGATGGAAGCGACAGATTCAAATAGTCAATATCGCTAGCACGTGCCGCAAGCAACACTTGGACGCAACAGTAAAAGTTACTTCGTACTGTCTGTTTTTTAAGCTCATAATATATTCTGAAATATTTAGATGCAACAATTAGGGAATTCTTCACATAGTCATCCTTTTAAATTCATAATCATAAAACTTTAAAAAAGTAAATCCAAACCTAACGAAATTATTTTACCCTTTGTCGTACAGATGCTTTTGAAAATTAAAGAGTTTGACGATTTTCTTATGAATCCCCTATTTACATCTTAAGCACATTTATATAAAACTAACCCTGTGGTTTCAATCCTTTCTAAAATATATAAGTATATATTGAAATTGTACAACGTGGTAAAGAATTATTGCTGGAAAATACATAAAAACATATTCCGACGAATTGGAAACCTATTGGCTTTTTTGAAGTTGGTTGATAACTAATTAACTGTCTTGTGCCTACAGTAAGGAGTTTCAACTGCGCGGAATTTGTTACGTATGCTAAATTAAATTTACACGCAAAATTATAAGCGCTTTCTCGTCCTTACTTACCTGTGTCTGAGGTGCCGCTAATATTACGATACCGCTATGATAAGATCGCGGAAGATTCAATTACAACATACACAAAGATAACCATATATAAACAATCCCTAATTTTTTTCTGTCTAAACAATGGACAGAAAGCCACATGTTACAACATATCATTTCTTATTATTATATTAATTTGTTACGATTTGACGATGATAATTTCAAAATATATCTAGAAACTAAACAATTGTGTCAAGTGAGATACCCCAATTTCAAAATACCTGAAGACATACTGTGCTCATTAGAAATAACATACTGTCGAAACGAAAACACTCGAGGCTACTTGAAGCTGTCACGTTTTTCTACAAAAATATTTTATATATTTATTATTTCATTAATATAGACTTTTTATATTAACGATGTTGGCACAAAGCTACATGACTGTTGACATGAATATTGGACTCACATAACATGTGCCGCAAAATATAATTTCTATAAAGATTATTAAAAAAAAACGCATTGAAACAGAAGCAAATGTACTTAGTTACAATTTTGCGCCCATACTTAGTCCTATGCAATGGTTTAACATTAAGGATTATTCGGGCTGCCACCCCCCCCCCCCCACCTCCTTTTTTAACATATATATTTCTGCCGGCAAGGCAGTAATGCATCTTCAGCTTACAGACCGAGAGGTACTTCATCGAAGTCATCAGGGGTTGGAATACATCTGTTGCTAGTTGCATGTGTTTATGCGCTACAGTAGACACGTACGATCAGATCTGTTAGCTCATTGTCACTGTAATGTTATAATAAGTTTTGCACCTTTCTTTTTTTTATAGAATAAGGGTGAAAAACGGGCACACAGTCCACCTGATGGTAAATGGATGCTGTGGTCCATAGACATCTACATTTATCTTCGATTACGAATCAAAACGCAGATGCGTTGCCACCCCTGAGGACTAAGATGGAATGTCTCGTTTTAAGTAAAAAGGAGTCTCCGGGAACTAGACTCACATTACGAAACACAGCAGTATTAAACTTCTATTATACGCTGATATTCTGTGACAGCGTGATCTTTCCCTTCTCAAACCAACTCATTCGTCCTACCACCAAGGTATAGCTTAGATATGGCTCTACCATATATAATGGCTCTACCATGTGTAACGGTTCTACCATGTATAATGTCTCTAACATTATAATGACTCTACCATGTATATTAGCTCTACTATGTATAATGACTCTACCATGTATATTAGCTCTACTATGTATAATGGCTCTACCACGTATAAAACAACTCCTGGCACAATTTATTTTATTTGTTTGTTTTTATCTCTTTCTCTCTCCCTCTAACTGATAATTATAATTCAATAATCCATTTTTTTAACCGAACACATTTTTGTTATTAAAATACTGAAATTCTTAAGCGTTATTGGCAAAAAGTCATATTGTTGCATCTTTTATTTAAATAAGCTTTCGTTTGACATCACACTTTTTTGTCATATCATTATTGACTAAGTATCACCTGACACCTACCTCTATGCTGAATTTCTAATTATTATCTCAAATATGTAGTTTGAGAGTCGGATATGTATGGTTTCGGCGATGTTTGTGTGTTTGTGTTGTTAGTCAGGAGGCTTTGACAGACATATCGTATTTCAAAGACAAACGGGCATCTAAACGATACCATAAAATTATGTAATAAATTATAATAATATAGTTATATAATATAGTTTTGTTAATTTTACGATGAAAAGTGAGTGTGCCCTAAGTGAGCTTGGTAAAATTTGTTAAAAATTATTATACTAAAAAAATATTATAATATTAAAAATATTTATGCCATAAGTATAGTACTTAAATAACAAGAACTTTTTATAAAATAAAACTATAAAACTTTATATATGTTACTTAAACTACTGTTACTAGAATATTTGTCGATCTAAATGATAATGTTTTAATAATAATTGATTTCGCTCGCCGATGAAACAGTATGTGTAACAAACCACAAAGAAAATTAATGGTTCAAGAATAAAAAGGCTTGTAACACTCGAGGGTTAATTCATTTACCAGCGGTACGAGAACTAAGTGAAATTGAACATGGATCACAATGTCGCACAATTTTTGCAATATCTCGCGTGCTTTCACCCGTCTCTTGTTATAATTTTTCTCGTGTTCACCCGACGGTACTCACATTGAGACGTCATACTGATTTGAAAATTTGCAGTCGTTTAAGTATAATAACTAGTAATTCTCGAATAAACAAAATACTTTTACCTATAATATGATTAAACTTTGTTTAAACATAGGTGCTTAACTACTAAGCAATTGATCACTTGTCAAATATATTACGTATCGTATCTAACAATTCACCCAGCTTCGCACAGGTCAATTGTAAATCTAATCAATTCAGGGGCCCACTCAAACGTATACAAGAAATATCATCAAAATCGTCTGAGCCGTTTACGAGTTTTAGCATAACACAACAATTAATTTTTATATACATATAGGGATTAAATGTTTTATGAATCCTCAAATTCTCGTTACAATCAAAAGGACTCATCGAGCAGTGGATTTTTAAGCGCTGTTTAATAAGAACAAAAAGGGTCGGATGATAGGCCTTTAATTTTATAGTACACGCAGGTTTCGATGCAGTTATAAATTTATGAGAGTGAGAATAGAGAGTGTACCTGTGTGAGAGTGTTCGTGCACTCGTGCACTATGCTGTCACACGCAGATGTCTTGTCTTCGTTGAGACCGGCCACCATGATTGAAATTCGGTCTGGTAATAAATATAAGGAAACCAACATTAAATAACAACCACACCAAATCCATCTATTCATTACACCCTATAGAGTCCGCTGCTGAACATAGGTCTCCCGCATGATAGCCTTATACGGGAGACATGCGCCATAGTTTCATGTTTGGCGAGCGGGGTAGTAATCGCAGATTTTTTTATTATTTTGCTATCATAGAGAAGAGAAAGAAAGAAAGAAGAGAAGATGCTGCTTCCCCCTGCTGTTTCACTTCCCTCTGTCAACTTTTACGAAACTCACGAGATGGAGTAGTGGATTATCTTACGCCGTCCTCACACCGCGAATGTTAACATTTTATTCATCTGCTTTTTTACTGTATAAGGAAAATAGCTCTGAATAATTAGGCGCAATGCATGAGCCTAGTCCCCTTAACACCTCCCCAAACACTTGCTTTTTATAAAAAATGTATTTCACAAAGACAAACATTCTGGCCCGGAAAATTATTTCTAGACCATACAAATGCTTTTTACGGCGAGGGATTCGAATCCGCAACCCTAAGCGCTGCAACTCATTGCTAACCACTGCGCCACGGAGCCGTCATGCTATATACTATATTAACAGTAGGTGGCCTATATAATAATTAAAGGTAGGTATTATAGTTAATTATGAAACGTATCAAGGAAAGTAATATTTAAATTAGTATTTATATATTAAATTTTTATTTCAAATATTGCTATTGTGTTTACTCACATTAAAGTACAAAAAAGTTATATTCATTTTATTATATCCGTGTAAATATTTGATCTCTCATTATGAACTGTAGTACAATTTCGCGCAGAAACATGCGAAAGCTTGAGATTTTACCGCGGTATGCGAAACGTCGCGTGGAAAAATCACTGTAAACTGAGAACAGGATGTCTCAACAGTCTAAAACCGTTGCTAAGCAACTGTAAACCTTGTGAAATGGAACTACAAATGCATGGTTGTTTAAATTAAGAATATTATAATTCATAAGACTCTTGTCAAAACATTATCGTGCAGTAATATGGTCCGTTACGATTTATTCCTCTGTTCTCGCAAATATACGTAAAAAATTACAGTTTCTTCTTTACTATACTACGATATTGTTACAAATAACGGATTAGTTTTGCTTGCCGCTATAAAAATTTCGACAAATTATAACTTGTACGCAGTATCTTTTTCGTCAAGGCAGATATTGCATTCCTGTTATGACAAACAATCAAGAGAGATTGTCATATATTGTACTAGTATATATAAGACAATATCCATTAAAAATGACATTATGTTATCTGTGGAATTTGGGTATATTTATTTGATATACCCAAATTCCACAGCTTGCTAATGCGAAACAACAACATCAATACCACCCATATTCGTAACAACTATCATAGCCATACTATAAATGTTTTATGAGGGAATTAAACCCGCAACCCGTAATATCACAGCCGAATACTTCAACACTGCGTTATAAGAATATCTTGCCACGCTGTGTTAACTACCGTGTAGTGCCGGTATTAGAATATCTGCTACCCCCTATCATCCCGTGGGTGTCGTAAGTGTGCCAGTGGGAAACAAATCAGGAGATGGGCAGCAGCGTCGTAACGGCTCAATTCATAAAGAGGAAAATATTCGAACAGGTGCGGCATGCGTGATGCGGTTGTGCGGCATGCGTGATGCGGTTGTGCAGCATGGTTGGGGGCGCGTGCGGGGGCTAGCATGGCAGCGCTGCTGCTGCTAGTAGCCTCCGCGGCCGCCGCCAGCCTCGGCGAGCTTGCGCGACGCGACACCGGTGACGTGTTCACGCTTCTTGATGGTGAGTAGATTACACTATTTGTATAGCGATGATCGTAAGCATAGACAGGAAGTAACCTCGCCGTGTACATTTAATTCTTAAATACAGTATTAAAAGTCTAAAACTAATGAAAGAAAAAAAAACAAATATCTTTTGTCACGTACGACGCAGTATCAAATACGAAGATGACGTTACAATAACGAGTTATTAAAACGTCATTGGTTTTTTTTTAATTCTCATTTGTAATATTAAACGGTACATCATTTGCTGAACTGCCAGAGAACGCTCTTACCGTTCCAAAAAGTCAATTAATGGGTATGTCGCATGATTTTGGTAAAACTAAAAGATTTTAATCACAAGAATATTTGGTTAGGTTATTTTGGTTAGGAGCCTGAACCAAATGGATCTTAGCCATACGTGCGACCTTGTTGCACTTATCGTGCACAGTCAGACCAACGTAGTGTGGCCGCTTCAACGAGTTATTTCGTGCGTTAATCTCTATGATGTACCGCTACTTGAGTTATCGCCAACCATGTGACAAAATGGACACTCGATTTCATTATAATCCGGAGTAGATCCATGGTTTCGATCAAAAACCTGGACTTGTCTAGGATATTCCGGTTTTTGATCGACTCCCAGTATTTTGATCAAAATCCTAATAACATCAAAAGTCTGCGACAGATAGAAAAAAATTAACATATTTATTCGTAACTACAAATAACATAATAACAAAATAATAGTATAAAAATATCATTAGGATTTAGGACCTAACTAATTACTCCTCTAGAACCAATTAGGCTATTCTCCCTATTATATTGTTTTAATCATATTAGTGCTGATATTCTGTTTATCAATCTAGATCTATATATCTCAATTATATTTAAAGATATAAAATATTATTACATTATGATGTGTTTTGTTACAGGTTTAGCCACTTGCCATCAGAAGGATTATTAATTAATCTGATTGATACAAACAAATAAAATTTTGGGTTTTGTTTGCTTTTCCCCTGTGCAATTTTTGTATGTATTTCACGAATCGTAGACCTTGGGAGTCTCTGCATTATGTCTGAAACTGTTCCAGGCTCTCTTACGGCGATTATTTTATAGAATGAGAATAAACTTGCAAACAATATGAGCACTGCGAAAGCTCCACAGTCAATGCCGTAGGCCGTGGACAGAACCAAATTAATATAAATGAGGCTCTAAATTTAATTCTTACCTTTAAGGACTAAGATGGAATAAACAAAAGCCCTTTCAAGTAGTGTACTTAAAGGTATTTTTTAATTCTACATTAAGGCGGCGATTGCGGTGCAGTGCAGTGCGCTGAGCACGGCGCACGCGCGGTTCCGCGCACTGCCGGTGCTACAGGGTGCGTCTGCGCTTGTCCACAACGAGCCCCACTGTTTAGAGAAGACCGTGAACTCTGCGTAGATGACTTGCCAGGTATATAGCGTAATTATCCCATACGGGGCAATATGGAGTAGTGGATGTTCGTGTGAGTGTCGTAGAGGCGACAGAGGCAAACAAACTATACGAAGAGCAGAAGTGTCTTCCAAATAAGTACCAGAAAATTAAAACTTCGGTTGTCAACCAGCCTGCGAAGCGTGGCAAATATGGAGAGGCTTATGCTTAATGAAATAATAGTGTGATCTTATTATGTCAAAATGTGTGCACATCATAGGTTTAAGAGGCATGTGGTAACGGTGTAAGTGTTGCGGCGGTTATAAGAAATGTCAGAAAATTCTTACGAATCCCAATAGATGTAAAACAGCGAAGAACACTACGATTGTGGTCTATGAAGGGTTATCACGACTTGCACGAATCTGTGTATTTCATAATTCACCCATTGGTATTCATGTTATCTCACACGTGATATCTCTAATAAACGTAGTACAATCACGTATTCAACAAAAACAGCTCGGATACACCGGGAAAGGACCATGCTTGCACAGGATACTGGCTTTAAATAGCAGCATAATGCTGTAGCTATAGTGATCAGTGAAGATGAAGAGAAATGGTCTCCACACATTTTGCTGGTTGTTTTATGTGACAAATAATTAATTTATTAATCAAGACTGTTCACTTTGTATTAATATATATTTATTGTGAAATATAACATCATTACAAATTTTGAAAACTTAAGTAATTCTAGCCTTATAAAATATTACCAATTACAAAAGGCTATGGTAACAACATTGTAGCCACCTTATACAATTGATTATTGATTACACCCAAAGCATAATATCCAAATACTGACTAAGAGTAATTTCGTATTAACCCAAAGGGATGACGACTCGTGCATTTTGATTCTTAGTCGCAGATTGATGTGCGTATTTATGGGCCACATCACGCATTTACTATTAGGAACACCGTGTGCTCGTTTGTAATCCTTTACTAAAAACAATTTCATTCGCAGTACTAGGCTGCACTAAAAGTATCGGGAATGGAATATTTCCACTATTCCTGTCATATTAAAATCTTTTTAATTGAAAACTCCTTGGTTTTAAAAATCGAATACCATTTATTTATTTAAAAAAAAGATTCTCGGTCTTGTCACAAGGTTTTGTCAAACTTGTTTAGCCGTTGAGAAAATGGAATTGACTCGAGAAAATTCAAGAGCGATGATTTATTATGACTTTAGAAGTGGTTTAACACAAAAACAGTGTGTTGGACGATTTCTGCATTTGGTGATGAAGCCCCATCCAAAACCACAATTTATCGCTGGTTTGCTGAATTTCAACGTGGACGTGTCAAGCTCAGTGATGATCCCCGTCAAGGTCGTCCAAAAACTGCAGTCACCCAAGAAAACGTTGATGCTGTGCGTAAGCTGATTATGGAAGATCGACATGTGACATACCGCGAAATTCAGGCAACTTTAGACATTGGCATGAGTCAAATACAATTAATCTTGCATGAACAATTAGGTGTAAAAAAGTTGTTTTCCCGATGGATACCGCATTCGCTCTGTGAAGATCAAAAAGCGGCTCGCGTTACTTGATGCGGCAGAACTCTCGAAAGATTCCACGCAGGATCCTCAAATGCTGTATACAACATCGTATCAGGTGACGAATCCTGGATAAACGCGTACAAACCCGAAACAAAAAACCAGTCACGAGTTTGGTCGTTCTCAAATGAGTTAAAGCCAACAAAAATTGTTCGTTCACGGAGTGTTGCAAAAAAAATAGTGGCCACGTTTGTCTCCAAAACCGGCCATGTTACGACTATTCTTCTTAAGGGATAAAGAACGGTTAATGCAGAATGGTATGCTAGCATTTGTTTGCCACAGGTCGTTTTTGAACTCCGTAAAGAGAACTGCAACCGCCGCATTATCCTCCATCACGACAATGCGAGTTCTCACACCGCACACAGAACAAAAGAGTTTTTAGAGCAATAAAACATAGAATTATTA
Source organism: Parnassius smintheus behrii (assembly GCA_036936625.1). Classification (NCBI taxonomy): domain Eukaryota; kingdom Metazoa; phylum Arthropoda; class Insecta; order Lepidoptera; family Papilionidae; genus Parnassius; species Parnassius smintheus. The sequence goes on along the minus strand of JAUPFT010000013.1, from coordinate 26,304,314 downwards.
CACCATCCACCGTACAGTACCGACTTAAGCCCTAATGATTTCTATACTTTCCCTAAAATAAAGAATAAATTGCGTGGACAGAGATTTTCATCACCTGAAAAAGCTGTGGACGCCTACAAAACGGCCATTTTGAAGACCCCAACTTCCGAATGGAATGGTTGCTTCAATGATACGAACTATAAATTATCGCTACGGCTGTATTACTTTAATTTTAATACGCAAAACTTCGTATTATGTTCACCGTCTTTTATTAAAAGTACCGATGTCAGTTTTAATACTTTAAATCATTTTTTTTTTCGAAATCCTAACAAATTAGCAAGAGTATTGAAGCCAATGCCACCGTCGTTACCGGGACTTTTGCAATAAGCGGGGTAAATTTAGCACCGTTTCAATGTTCCAGATTTCAAAATAAGCTTATCATTATAAATGATACGGTATTAGTCTTAATTCCTTTATAAATGATGCTCAATAAAATCGGTAAAAATGGCGGCTTGAGAAGATGAAATTGCAATATTAAATTTGTCAAATATTTGTATTTCGTACACTTATAACGCGCACTTTTTTGTTTATTTCACAGAATGTTCTTTGGCGACGTTTGGGTCTGGCGTCGGCACGCAACGGATACCATTCGTGTATTTGCCATTGAAAGGTCAAATTATTCACCCATCTAGGGAAATTACATTTCAGAGTAAGTACCTGGTTAGTTTATTCATTAAGCGTTTAGACATTTATATACTCTTAGAATATTTATAAAAGTCTGTTTTAAAAGGGTAAAATATAATTATCTTACTTCATTAAGTGACAACATTTTGTTCATTAATATGATTAAAAAGATAAATATTAGGTAGGTACTAGCTAGTACCCGGTACCTTGTTGCCGCAGAGGGAATAATAGTGGAAATATCGTTTTAAATTCGGAAGACTTGTATTATTTTATTAGGAACATAGTGCAACATAGGAGGGGGGCATTATTTCCCGGTACTAAGCTGTCTGTGATTTTTTGCGGGAAATGTGATTTTTTGAAAAACCTGCAACCACGACTCCTAAACAAAGATATTCATCTATCACTACGAAACTCACATATAACAATTAAAATAATAATACTTACATTAACAATTTCACACATCAATAGAAACATTGTGTCATTACAGTGTAATGAAGTTTGCATACAGCCGTGGCTTTTACAACTAACAACTATAGATACGCATTATCGATGAAAATGTGGATATTATAATAAAGTTTAATAAAGAGGACTTTATTTATTACCTCTAGAATCACCTTTCATTTAAAAAATAAACTTTAATTTTTATATAATTTCAAAAAATTAGGTTTTTAAATGGATTAATTTTGTGTATATAACGAATACATTTTTGTGGGTTCGCTTTGTACATCAGGAAAGAAATTCTTGTATCAGTATAGAAAGTTAAAGCAAAACATCGCAGTTGTGGTGAATACTTAGCTCATGAGAGCTTCCTACTTTTACATTTTTTCTTAATTGACTCTAAAGTTCCCTTTCTTCAAAGTTAATTTTTTTAGAGACCATCCGTTCTTCTATATCTATCAAAGATTTTTCAAAGGTTTTTCTTAAAAAAAAAGATTTTTAGCCTGGAGCCTTTAATTTTTTTTTCTGAAAATATAGCTGTTGCATATTTTTTCTTGGTGTAAGTGCAATAGTGGGATCAAATTATACTTTTCAGATATTTACTTTTACAGCCTGAGAAACAAATTGGGTATATTATGCTGTTATCGTTTTTCAGCAGTTCACTAAATCTCAATAATAAAATAGCAGACATAACTATTTGATAAATATGTACCTATTTATTGTAATTAAACGTAATATTATCTACAGTAAACTATTAAAACGAAACTCGCAAGTGGAGGAGTTGATGTTTTACATACAGATGTCAAGGAATCAGAAATAGTGAAAGTGACACTAATGGCATAGTAAGATGATTGACATTGTACATTTTTTGAAGTGGAGAAATCTGAGCTTAATTTCACAACTCTAACTACACACTACACTTTACTACATAACTATTGAACACTTTACGGATGGCATCTGCAATCTTTTTTAATTACTTGTATATGAAAATTACCTCCCCCCCCCCCCCCCCCCACCACCCCATACCCCACCTTCTTGTAAATTGATGTGACAGAACTCTTTTCGCAGTAAAAACGGAATAATTAGGAATTTTTATAAGACGTCGGTTCAGTCGCGAAAGTAAATGTAGTCTAGTGAGGTAGTGAGTAGTATTACTTATACTTTGGCACAGGGGAACGCCTGCGTGTCATTGAGTATAATATATAAATCAATGCTGCGTATGGCTAACGGGAAGGGGAACGCCCGAGTTGCTTTATGATTGGGAATTACACTCATTGAAATTGAATGATATATAACATTAAAATAAATGTATCAGGAGAATACGTGCGCCACATACCTATAACCTTCGCGAAAGTGTAAAAAATAAGTTTACAAAGTTTTACCGCAATCTGATGAACGGTATGGCAGCGCATATACGATAAATACGAACAAACAATCATTAATTTAATATTAGATACGTACTCGTTTCTTGTATTGACTTATCTTTTGTGTAAAGTCATAATTATGTTATGTCTGTGATGTGTAACTTTAATACTTATATCTATACATATAATAAATCTGTAGAAAAGTCGTGTCTGTAATTCTAATATATTACTGTAAGTTTCGAATTTTTGTCTGACTGTATATCCACGATTCACGCAAAAACTTATAAGTATTTTAATCTGATTACGGAACTTCAAAAAAGAAGGTTAAGTATTCTCCTTCCTTTAGATGTTAATTTTCTATTATGATTCTGTTAGTTACGTGTATATACAGGATGACTGGTGGTTTTTCAAATGAATACCATATTTATAAATAAAACTTCAAATAATTTTTAACCTTTGTTTAATAATTTGAAACTACGCCGACGATCTACATTTTAGTTTTCAAAACAGCGCCATCTATTATCACATTGAAAAAAGTACATTACTTATTTAATAATATAAAATATAATTAAATAAATTACACTTATATGTTAGAATAATGAGATATATAAAATTATTTCAAAATACTAACGTTTATTTTTTAGCTTTTTCGGTATTTCATCTTAAAAGTGTAATAATTTAAATAGATAATAGTTACGTTTATCAAAAATATGAAAATCTATATGGTTTTTAGTTCAATTACTAATGTGTATGTTGACTGATTCAAACTGGTCTATTTGCAATTATTGCAAAATTCTCATCATCCTTATACATAGTTCTATCAAAGAGAGTTTTTATATATGCCGTTGCCAAATCGTAGTCTGATCATGAAATAGTAGTAGTAATTTAACACTGTTTGTTGACCATGACCATATACTTTGTCCGAATCAATGAATACAGATAGATTAAATACTATAAAATTGGTAAATATAATTTTATTACACGTGTAGTATTCGCGTAAATACAAAAAATCATTAGATATAGAACTTCATTTATGAAATTTTGTGGTCTACTCAAACGTAAAAATAATATCAGCATTTATTTTATGATGCCAATAAATTTTCATTGGGACCAGTGATATGAAAAAAAAGTATTAAAAAAATAATGGACGACAATAAAGTTCATCAATAAACAATAAAGTACAGTAAAGTTTTGTCAAAGAAGTGTAAAATATAAATAACGCAATTTTTATTATAAGACAATTGACCTTCCCACATGGAAAGATATGGAAAGACACGCCTGATATAAAAATTATAGGTGTATATAGACAAGGTATGAATACGATTATGAAAAACTTCTTTATTAACGTGTTCCTTTAACATATTATATGTATGTCAAATATCAATCATCTAAGTTCAAGGGTCCTTGAGAATTCAAAAAAATCTTTGATAAACAGATATGAGACCAAGACACATAGATGACTCTGATAGTGAGCGAATTATGCTAAATTTGGCATGGAACAACATTTAGTAATGTTGCTAAATTGAAGGCTACGCGACCGAAGCCACGGGTAAAAAGCTAGTTTAAAATATATAGTCATTAGTTATTATTAAGGTTACTTGAGTTGTAGTTCCTAGATTTTCGGTTGGATATCTTTGTGGTATCATGTTTTATAAATATCAAAGCAATCGTTCAAGGTTGCGTATGAACTATTTTACGTTTCCATAAATTACAGAAATGTATCGCGAAATTTCCTCTGGTCAGTCCGTCCTTATCTAATTATTGAATCTAACATCATCATCATTGCAATCTGTCATAAAACCACTGCTGAACGAAAGTCTTCCTCACAGATTACGATAAACACGGTTCTTAGCCAATTATACACTTTCTCTAATTCTCTAACATAATCACTCTTTACTGCACTCACTGGTTCTAGGCTGCCACGTGATACCCTTCTTTACCTAGCGTTTCTTTGAGCTATAGACCATGTCGTAAAGCGACAATAAAAAAAACTAAAGAACCTAACTTAACTACAACGAAAACAACCAAAATAAAATAAATTATTTAAAAATTTGAAAAGTTTTACAGTATCTTTTATAAAAAAAGGTATGAAGGTGATGATGGGTTGTAATGAAGATAGTGATTTACAATATTATTAAAAAAAATAACAAAGATAAAGATACTGCAACGAAGTATGCACAGGCTATGCCTATGATAGGTGCACAGCTCCTGCTCTAGGTACACGCAGAATCTGGAGAAAGCATACGCAGCGTCTGGAGAAGATACCCGCAGCGCTTGAAGTAGGCACACGCACACCGCTCGGAGTAAGTACACGCAGCACCCGGAGAAAGTTCACGCAACGTCTGGAGTAGGCACGCAGCGTTTGAAGTAGGTATACGCGGCGCTTGAAGCAGGCAAACACAACTTCCGGAGTAGACACACACAGCGTCCGGAATAGACACGCAGCGTCTGGAGTAGGTCCACGCAACGTCTGGAGTAGGCACGCAGCGTTTGAAGTAGATACACGCGGCGCTTGAAGTAGGCAAACACAGCGCACTAGTAGGCGGAGGCGTAGGCGTGGCTAGGCGATGACTTAAGGAGCGGGCAGAGGCTTGCAGGATCCCGAGGCAGTGCGGAAAAGGCCTTTAGGAGATGCTTTAAGTATCAAAGCTCAAGTCAGACTCCCCCATTCGCCGATTGTTCGGCTTATTTTTCCTTTTTGACGGATCTGGCATAAGAACGGAAAATTATTCTCATTAAATTTGAAATTATTTAAATTAAAAGCAAATTCTTGTAAATGGCCAAGAAGAAAGGAGTATTTTGAAGTAAAAACATCAGGCCGGTAACGATATTTGAATAAAAATTGCCATGACAACCTGATAAACAACGATGTCAAAACATGTCAAATTTTGGTTTTAGGCTCGTAATACAGAAACGGCAAGATTTAAGTGAAAAATGAGATATTATTTATATAGGAAAAAAAAGTAGCGCAACAGCGCGCACGAAACCCGAAATTGCAGAGTTACGGAGAACTAAATAAAAGACCGAAAAAGGTAGACTCCATTGACATCGATTTAAAAAGTGCTGATAACGGGAAAATACGACGTGAAAATGATTTGTTATTGTGTTCTTATGGTTTAAAAATGTTACAGGTTCCTATGGAAATAAAGGTGATGCAAAATATCTAGTTTTGAGATGAATGCAGAAAATAGAAAACAGAATAGAAAAATAAATTTAAAATAGTTAAAATGGTATGTAAGTAACATAACACTACAACCAACCTCAGGCTTACCTATTGATTCGTTAGGTAATTAACGTCGGTTACTCCGGTACAACTCACGGCACGAAAGTCTAGCGATGACCATTATTGCGCATAAGCGCATTCGCAGCTATCCCCTCCACGTTTCGTTCAGCGCGTTACGTGTCGCGAGTTGTAATACTGCGAATATCGTTATATTATCTTTATTCTTTTATCAATAGTGAGTTCATAATGACTTTAAACTTCTTCATGCGGTCAGTAGTAAAAATTTAGATTAGATATGTTACGTACTTATTTTTTTTACAGATGTCAAAACTCCAATATGCGCGGTATCTGGAGCGCAATATCTCACACGCAAAGGATTTTTGGATTTACGTAACACACTGGATGCGGACGTGCCATTTAGCCTATTCCGAGATGAAGGCAGGACTTTCTTACAGGTACCAATACACAACCTTCTGTTGTCTGATGTTTAAATAATATCTCTTGGTATAATTAATTCTCTCAAAATCTCTAATAAGGTCTCATACCCATAGCTTTTTATCTTTATTTAGATTATAATAAAAAATATTTATTTCTTACTTACTACTTCGTCAAATATTACATTTTAAATGGTAGAGCCATGCTGCAGCTATATTGACGTTGTAGCACGAATGGGTCGGCTCGACCGGGGTAGGAGCAAGCTCTCACAGAATACCAGCGTAAAATAGTAGCTTAACTGCTTAATGCTGCTGTGTTTCGTATGGTGAGTGTAAATAACTGGAGAACCTTTTTACTGGAAAAGAGGCATTCCATCTTAGCCCTCAGAGGTTATAATGCATCTGCATTTCGATCCTTATTGAGGATAAATGTCTACAGGCCTCACATTCCACTTATCATCAGGTGAACTGTGCTCGTTTGTCAACCTTATTCTATAAAAAATTGTAAATACTTAATAGAAAAAGTGGTAGTGCATGAATGTTTGCAGTCAGTTTCTAACAAAAAAGGCTACGTGTCACCCCACAAGAACTAAGCTGGAATGTTTCATGGTATGAAGTCATTCCACAAATATAATTACGCTGCAAGTAGTAATACCGGATCGCCTCAAAGTCGTAAAATTGTACAACTTTTGCATACACACGTGATGCCCTATACAGATAAACCTGAGATTTACTGACTTGTGACATAAAATAGAGAAAAGTAATAAAAATATTTTTATTACCTACATCGCACAATGAGTCAAAATCAGCTATTTAAATTATACTTGATCTGTGTCATTTGTCTCAGTGTTAAAATATTTTCACAAGTTAACAAATCTATATCAAAACGAAAATACTATAGGTAGGTACATATAAAAAATATAGCAGGTAAATAGATCAAGCGATGCAACGGATAAGTTATACATAATTTTATTTCACAAATGCCTAATGCCTTTTACCTGTATTATGTAGGAATAAATTAAAAATTTAGTAATAGAGAGACCACATTATGGCTGAATTTTCTCCCTTGATTATTTTTCATTCATTCTTTACATTACAGCCCATTGAGCTATAGCAAAATATACAAGAGAAGATGATATGGTCCCCTACTTTGTATTTGGGGCTTTATATAAACATAAGACTCAGAAATCGAATAAGTACATTACAGTGTTCCTTATTTATTTTTCTATATGCATGTATCATTAACTATGAAATAAATAAAACTGCCACTGAATAGTCAAAGATAAATATATTCTAAATTATTTTAATTTTGCAATTTGAGATCCAGTGAGGGTTATATGCTTATATGGCACCCTTATGTTAAATGTGTTCAGTGTTATTAAAATCTAACGGCTAAAATCGCAGATAGACCTGCACAGGCAGTGTGGGCAAAAAAATGCTACTCTGGCACTGAATCTACTCCTCTCGATGTCTGTCGCTCCAAGAACTAGTTTAACAGAACATGCAGTTTGTATTTAAGCTTTCATATAGCAAATTTGGATAGATATTTTCAACAGCTTCCGAGTCAGTTTCCACGATCGCATCACTTTCAGACCTACTACTGGATGTAGCGCCTCTTAGACGCCGATTTGATCAGCTGCCACCTCCATGTAGACTGCGTCTGTGGTTGCGTCCGCTACTTTTTTTTCCTTTGTCCTCACTGCTTCAATAGTCTTTTTCATATGGTCAGGATCCCCTGTTTCTCTTATCCTTGAAGACACAATACACTTTGTCGCAGTGTCTAAAACAGCAAAATAAATAATAAAGAAATTATTTGTTGCCTATACGTGTTATTTATAATACAATACAAACAATGTGAGGGGTCCAAATTAGAATTATCAAAGGATAAATAAACAATCCATAATTCCGAAAGTTTAAATTTTTGCGCAGAAATTTAATAAAAATAGTAGCGGTTTTATAAGTTTGTCAGTTACTGTTTTCGATAGATTCCAATAATAATTGAATGTTACTGCTGCCTACTACCGGAATTGTTGGGTACTAAATAGACTCTGTCACAGGGCTCTGCGTTGCCCTAAAAAGATACTAGGTGGCGCGTATCTTAGTCATAAATATTAAAGGGTGGCGAAATACATTACCACCTTCTCCGTATATATTTTATAAATTTGCCATATTTGTCACACTTGGCATGCGAGTTGGCATCTTAAACGTGGTAGAGGCATGCTGCAATTATATTAGTAGTATAGTTGTAGCACGAATGGGTCGGCTCGACCGGGGAAGGACCACGCTCTCACAGAATACCAGCGTGAAATAGTAGCTTAATGCTGCTGTATTTCGTATGGTGAGTGTAGAGAACCGGAGACCCTTTTTACTGGAAACGAGGCATTCCATCTTAGTCCTCACGGGTGACAACGCATCTGCATTTTGATTCGTAATCGAGGATAGATGTAGATGTCTATGGGCCACAGCAACCACTTACCATCAGGTGGACTGTGTGCTCGTTTGTCACCCTATCCTATAAAAAAAAAAAAAAAAACACAGTTTTCTGTCGTTTTGAAGTTTTACCTGGATGATACTGCTGCCCATTCCCTGTTTTATTTTGATATGGGCTAGTTGATTATCTTATGGCGACACAACACGGCAAGCATTAAACTGATTTTAATTTACTTATATAAAAATACGCGATGGACTCCTAAACTACTAAACCGATTTTAATCAAATTTGCACACTGTGTGCAGTTTGGTCCAACTTGAGAGATAGGATAGTTTTTTCCCATGAGTGACCCACAATATTTTTTTGCGAATTTAAAGATTTTTTATAGCACATGACGAAGGGTCGTCAAAAAGGGCAGAACAACGTCTGCTTGGCAAGCTAGTATTTTTTTATAGGATACATATATATAGTATATATATATATATATATATATATATATATATATATATATATATATATATATATATATATATATATATATATATATATATATATATATAACACACACAGGCCACCCAAAAGGGTAGGCAGAGACTACGGACTTCCATTTGGCACGATTCTGGCACACCTCTCTTGACTTCCTTTTATACCTACGCATAAATGCTCGCCCACACATATTTTTTAACATGTGACAGTCAGATCGTAAGGACTTAAATTGACACCAGGCGACGCCTTGGATCGCAGGATAACAGAATCCAGGACGGGCACGACACGTTCCAGCTCACACCGTGTACACACCGTACACCCGCGTTCCTGGACGGTTCTCACCGCCCAGACCATCGACCGACACGAGCTGAGCAGTCAGAGACGTAGTTAGTCATCTTCTACGTATACCATATGTAAAATACCGGTCCTTGGAGGAGGCCTATGTTTGTGAGGAACAGTAGTGATGGTGATGATGATAATTAATAAGCCAAGATCTGGAAAGAGAAACAGCATCAATGATTTGCAATTTCTGGTAGTGCGATCACCAATCTACCAGCCAAGCGTGGCGGTTACAGCAAATTATTCCTCCAATGTTCAGCGGTGGACTTTTTTCGATCTGATGAGAAGATGGATGGGAGAATTGCAGTACATGAAATTCCTGTCGCCAATCTAGTACCTACTTACCTATAATATATGTTATGGACCAAGTGATTAACCAGGGCACTATTTATAATGCTCGGGCAATAAGAATAATTACAAATCAAATCGGGCTATGCAATGAATACTGATTTAAACTTCATTATATACCACATATTCTGGTCATTATGAATACTGCTACGAAACGGTTGGACAATTTGATATAACCGGACCTAACCTAACGTAACCATGTTAATCACTTTTAAGACAATAAGTTAATAATGTACCAAATCTAAAATTAACAAGTGTAGGTAAACATCTGAAGAAAGGCAAAAACCACTTTGCAGTATAAAATAGCAGCAATGGATACCCCCTTCCCTTGCGTTACAATGAAAAAATTAATATGTGACAAAAAACTTAACCTTTTACTCTGCCTGATCGGACTTTATTCATAAAGCCCGGTTAATTTAATTATTTCAATAGTTTTTATTACATTGTCTAATGTCTACTCATATTGGACATTATTCATACTGCCCGGGCATTACATCACTTGGTCCATAACACCTACGCGATATAATATTGTTATTAAACCATAAATTGTAGCTAGGTAACTCAAAATCTTTACTAGAATGTAAAGAATAAAATTGGGTGAAAGATTCTCTTCATTAATCCACTGCTTTATTTAAGAATAGAAAATTCTGCAAACTGCCATGAATACCTAAAAACATTTCGCGTATTGACCAAGCTCTGTTAGCGCTGTTGAATTTGGGTTTGGCAGACATTTGCCGTTCGTTCATTCTCTATTATTAACAGGATGCCTCTAGGTTCAGGTGAAGTTGACGTTTGTAAAATCAAGCTTTGCCACCCTACCTACCACACACCGAGATTTTATTTTATGAATTATGTGCGTCATTCAGTGGAGCGGAGAGGACGACATGCGCACTCGCATGTCCGGGCGGGTGATGTTGGTGAGGCTGCTTTGCCGTGATGTGGCCGAGCCGCCCAGCTCCCCACTCGACCTACGTGGCGTCTTCACACCATGCGTCGCGTTCAGGGTACAAGGGACGCCGCCTCGATCCGTTAGCAGTATGTTATTGTTCTTTTAATTGGTTCCAAAAAACTGACTTTTTGTTCATTACTCCTTACAGTCTTTTGTAAATCCTTGCTCTTAGATACCAAAATATTTGCTAGATGCTCCTGCCCATCTGTTTCGTTTCTCTATGTCGCTACTCTTCGTAACATAATCTATAATTTCGTCGGCATTATAGATTATGACAAAAATATAGTAGATTCAACAATAGGAAAAATATGTAGTGACTAGATAGTTACAATTTAAAAAGGCCATCGCATACGAGGATATTTTCTGTAAAATAGCAAATCCCAAAACTAGAACAACTAGGCTATAAAAATAATTGCTTTGACCGGGGACCCACAACGCAGTCACTGCGTTAAAAGAGCATATTATAATACAGGTGGCGCATCAGCAATAATAATCAGTTATTCGAACCTCTCTTTTACTATTATAATTTTATAAGCCAGCGCCTGAATATACTATCCCACCCGATGGTAAGTGATGACGTAGCCTAATATAGTTACATGCTTAAATTTTAGATTTAGCTTAAAAACCTATTTACTCTTGCCTTGAAGACACTCACATTCTAATTGTATGGAAAGACAGATGTTGGTATGTAGACAATAGAGGGATGAAGACTGTCCCAGCTTCTGATTATCCGATGGTGGATGGGGAAATACAAGCAATTTTTGCAAACATTTTCCAAAAGGTATCCTGTAGAAAACCGAAAGATTTGATACTTTGAGCATGTGCTCAAAACTGGTAAAATAGGGCTAAACCAGATTCAGGTCACAAACAAGCCCCTTAGCACGCCTTCCGATTGAGTCCGAAGCTGCTAGGTAGCATGTTGCCACCAGTCAACATATTGCAGCAATACTATATGCACAACCGGACTTGCGCTTTATGTTTTGAAAGCCGCTGTCCCAGCGTGAACTTACTTCTAAGGCTCACTTCCTTGTAGCTGCTTTAGCTCTGGACTCCGTCAACCGTCTGAAATTTAGGTTCGAGGAAATCTCAGCTGCTAACAACTAAAGACGGTCAATGTATTTAAATTATACATTTCGGCAAGGAATCAAGTTGAGCTGACCCCTTATTGCGGTGAAGAGATAATTAACCAACAAACGCTATGTATGAAATTCTTAAGATAAAAGCTCATAGAGGTTGCAGCGAAAGAGTAATAATCATTCCCTCAATCAATAGATAAATCTTTCGTAATTAGCTTTACGATTTGGCTACATAGCTGAGCGCTGTGCTGTCAAGTCCCTCTGGCAACATATACTTCAAATAAATTTTCATACCTTGGATGTTTTTTCCATGTGCAATTTGAGTGTGTAAAACGCTCACAGAACATAAAATAAACCGAGGAGAGTAATAAAATTACATTCAAATATATATTAACTAATTGTAAATGTTTATGATTTTAATAACATAATAAAATCTATAAGCTGATGAGATAAAAACGTGTTGGTCCTAACAATGAAGTAGAAATCATTCTTTTCAGATATAACAGAAGTTCAGTTCGCACCAAATGCTCAAACTTCAGGAGCGTCGAGCACATCTGGCTTAACTGTTACGGAATACATAGTCATAGGCATCAGCTCGCTCCTCCTTGGTCTTATATACGTTGCATCTGTTTTCTTATATTTGCATATAAGAAAACGTCGAAAGACAGCTTCTGACAAAAACAATACAATTAAAACGAAAGTCTTAAAAAACAAAGACGGGAAAATCATAACTGAACATGATATTATCCGCATAAGTAATGAGCGTATCCACACATTACCTAATGTCCTCGGTCAAGACGATGGCATTGTAAAGAAAAATCCATTGCTTAGCCGACAGTATCAAGATAGCAAAACAGGTTTTACAAGCGACTCTGGCAGTAATATGTCAGATTCGGATGACTTCGCCGGCAACAGCTCAAGAAGTGAAGACACTGTATGCAAAGTAAGTACCTAATTAGAATCGCGTTTTTAAATCACATTTGTTACAAATGAACACACTTGAAAGTAAAAATGTTCACTGTGATAGACAACTTCGCGTAAATTATGAGGAATCTAGATAAGGCCCGGCGCCGCCGAGAACCAATAAAATGTCTCGTTGTTATTCGACTTTATCCATCTCTTTCTGTCTTTCTCTATCTCCCTTTCTTACGCAAAAATAATGCAGTAGCGTTGCGCTGATACTTTTTAATAGTATTCGAAAATTTCCATTTCTGATCATACACACATTTTCGATTGGTGATTTAACTCGAAAATAACATGACCTTGTAATTTTTTATATTTTAATGATATGTATTACTGTTAATTACATTTGTATTACAAAATATTTTATAAAATATTATTCTGGCAAGAATTATTTTTTGTAACACCGAGCAAATCTCATTCGCTCAGTTACTACTATTAAATTGGCTGGCGCGTTTACAGTTCATCTGATTGTAAATCACCAGCTAATTTTGACTACGAATGAATAGAACGAAGTAGCAAATAGTTTTTAAAGCTTTAATTTTTCCCTTTGTTCACAAAATCACTAACTTCTTTTTTTTTTTTCAGAAAAAAACTACATCAGCCATTGTGCATCTTCATAGCTATGAACTTAGGCCTCAAAATAATCCAGACATAAGCCATCGTGACGAATCCGGCATCGAAAGACTACCTGATGAGCACGTATCAATAGTAGAGACAATCGACGATCGAGAAATAACTCGACCGGTTGGGACTACTAGAAGGAAACTTTATTTCAATCCAGCTTATTTTGAACCACATTTAATGGCTGTAAGTAATGAAGTAATTATTATTTTACTTAAATATTATAAACGTTAAATAAACGCTAATAAATATGTTTGATTGCAGGAACCGCCGCCAGCAGCACTTGAATTCTTAACAAAAATAAGAGAATTTATATCGATTGCGAAACATAAGATGGCTGCTAAACGCTTTCACCCTGTTTTAAATGAAATACCAGAGGAAGAAACTTATCCATCAAATGGAAACAGTTTAGATCTTTATCAAGGGTTTGGAAGTCAACGCAGTGGAAGTGTTGTTAGTCTTAAAAGAGAGAATAGTAGGAAGAAGTCTGTGAACTGTGTAGGCTGTCCAGGTTGTCAACCTAATGTTAAAAATGAACTAAAAAGCTATATGAATTCTGATAATGCAACATGTACGAGTTGCCTCAATAACAAGGGAGATAAACAAAATAGTATCCGTAAATGGCTGGAAAATATCCCAAATGTAAAACAGCAAGCAACGTACGACGACTTAATTAACAACAGTCAAAATAATTTAACTGACTCTGTTCTATCTTTACCTATTAAGGTGAAACAATGTGCGTTGAAGAAACAAAACAGTTTTTCCACATGTAGTTCAGTGCATTCACATGATGAGTTTACAAATATTCCTAAGAGATCTTCGATACGATCTGTTAGATCAGAGCCACCGCTAAGAAATTACAATATACCACTACCTGACTTTGACAATATTGAAAGTCTTCATGATTTTCATAACGGTGAGACTGTGTCATCAATCGACAATAATATTGTTTTTGATGACAGTCGATCTGGCAGTTCAAGAAGCTATAAAACATTCCAGTGTAGAAATAGAATATTTGGTAATAAAAATGTTTTACCCGATATGATAAATGAAGCTATCGCCCTAGAGCATTGTTCTAAATCAGATGATTTAAGTAGCTCCGACGAAGAAAAATTAAATAATTTAACTGATACCATCGATAATCAAAACGTCTTTACAAGAAATAAGTCTGAAAGCCCAAACGGAAATGATTATGAAACTGATAGTTTGGAGAGAGCATCAAAAGAAAATAGAAAATTGTCACCTATAGATTATTCGGATGTACCTTCTTCACAAGCAAGTCCCAGCTTGAGTAATGCTTTACCATTAGAAGAAGAACTTACGATGAGAAATGCTGTTTATAAGATTCACTCAAGCAGCAATAGTAATACACCTTCACCACAAAGAGATGTCTGTATAGATTCAAAATATTATGAAACTGAAGACAAGATACGCACTGAAAAATATTCGCCAGAAATAAAAAATATTAAAAAAGAAAAAAGCGATTACAGTCTGGTTAGTGAAGTGTACGTAAATAATAATTTTGGTAGTACGCCGACTTCACCTAGTGGATCTGAGTGTTCAATGGGTAGTAGAAAATTAAGGAATGTTGATGAAGAATGTGACGAAAAACCAGGGTGCTTGACTATAGAAGTAAAAGATCCACCAGAAAATTATATAAAGATTCATGAATCAGACGGTTTTGAACCTGATACATTAGATAGAAAACATCCAAAAAATAGAAAATTTGTTGATGATAGTCAGTTTAGTCGTAACGATTTTATGAAAACTATTTTCAATACTGAAAGCAAGCCAAGTCAACTTATACAACTCAGAAGCAGTGGCACTTTTAAAAAACTTACAAGTAAAGAACAATTTGCGACAAAATTTAATAGTTTAAGAAATGATCAAGAACAAAACAATCGCCCAAAGTTGTCGCCAAGTATGTTTCAAGACGTAAAAACCATTGAAGATTCCGATGACACTTGGGATGATAGTGGATGGAACACAGAAGAAGGCAGAATATTAACTTTAGAATACAGGCACTCAAAGAGGCAGCGTCAATGTACTCCACCTACAATAAAACAACTGAAAAATTTTGCTAGGCCTGATATTCTACCACCATTACCGCCTACGGTGGAAAGTCCGATTTACGAAAAACCAATTATACCGCCAAGGCGAGTGGAAAATGACAGAAACAACGTAGAAACTCATTCAAAAAATGTGAAAAGCAGAAGCCTCAGATCTAACCAAGGTATAGCATCATTGGTTGAGTCCGACTCACGACTGAATACTCATCATGATTTACATTATGAACCTTCCTGCAGTCCATTGAGAGCTTCTGTTCAGTCGCAAACATTAGAACTCATAGATAATAGTTCCGCCAATACTGTTCAAAGTATAACACAAAATACAAATATTTCTTGCAGGAATTCAAATCGACAAATCATTGTTAAAAATTGTAGCAGTGGTAGAATAGATTCAAGTACTTTCGTGAGAGGGAGAGCAGACGGACATAGTAGAACAAGGTATAGACAAAAAAGTGTTAAGATCGAAGATTCGGGATACTTAAGCAGTGACTCTACAGGTTCCAGGCAGATACAAAAAAAAATTGTCTTAGCCAATATAGTGAATTGCAGTGATACGGACGATACGGAAAATGAAGCCAGAAGTGAATCTGGTGCTGAAAGTACAGAAGCACATTCTGTATATTTTGGTAGTTTTAGGAAATTGACGTCAAGTGACGAAAACTCGAACAACAGTAGGAGTTTAAGAAACAGTTTACGAAACATCAAACATTAGTAACAATTAAGTGAAAATCATTTATATCATGTTTAATGCAATATACAGGTTTATTTTTCAGAATAGCCAAATTTTTAACTTAAGTTCATTTATATAAATAATGATATAGGTACCTACTGTTATTGCAGTTTTTGAAAATACGAGTAAATAAGGCTTCTACTTTTATTTGAAACTATCTATGGGTGACAACGTTTTTACCTACTGATCGACCCTTACAAATTTAAGCGTCGAATAAATGTGACCGTGGTTTATCTGATTTTATTGCACGTGCGCAATGAAATCAGTTAAAATTTATCTTATTATTACGATTTATGTGGTTAAAATACCATGGATTTTAATTTAAAAGATAAATAGATAAATTTATTTTATCTTTACCATTTGCCATATATATATTACTTATTCTGAACCTTCTCTGGAAATTTGGCCGGTTATTGCAAAATAAGCCTGTATAATAGTAAAATACCTATAATTTGGTGCAATAGTTTGTGCAATAAGTGTAAATAAAAAGCTGAAAATACATTTTAGCTCAATTAAATATAAGTACGAGTTAATTACCTCTAATATTATAAATATCAAGATCAATGAATATTGTTTAAGTTCTTACATTCCTATTTATAGTAGGTAGTAACAAGTGGCCGGAAGTGCAATGCAATAGTAGTTTTTATAAAAGAATAGATTTAAGAATTTGTTTCTTTAAAGTTTTTATTTACTTTTATATAACTTTATAGTAGACGGTGACTTAAAACCACGTTTAAGTCAGGCTCATGCGGGACATAGCTAGCTGTTTATTGTACGGTATGTTTTACTTAATATAACGTAAATTTTAAAATATAAAATTTATGATTTAAATTTTAAAATTTATAAAATATTTTAACATTTATTGAAATAATAATAAATACAGAACAATAGAACTTTAATTAGTAACATCTATTAGAGTAATTTAAATTACAAACAAAACATTAAATCATCTGATCAAGAAATATAAAAAAATAAGTACTTGACAAAAAGTAATTTAAACTTTTTGACACGTTTTTTGTTTATAATCATCTTTGACTAGAGAAGAAAGAAATCTTTTAGTATTCTACAATTTTTTAAGTAAAGTTATTGCACATATGCTTCGCTCGTGCGCTGACTTCACGCGGTTCAATAGTCGGCTACTAAAGTCCCTTGTAACCTAATGTACTATTTAATTTATTATCAGGTACATAATTTATTAATTGCAGAATATTTATTTATTTTTAATGTCGTCATTGTAAATAAGAAAACAGAGTCGGGCAGCAGAGTGTAGCTTCCTAGTACCTGACAAAACGGCGTGCTCCGGATGGTATGAGATTTTTATGCAACATTCCATCTGTATCAGTACAGAGCACAATAAATACGTGTATGTGTACACTATGTTGAAAACAAATAATCTTTTCCTTTACCAAGACTTACATTATATTAAATACATATTTTCGTTCGCATAATATAGTGGGTGGCACGGGTCAAGTCGTAGAAAAGCTCTGCTAGTTTTTAATTACGAAACTGACAATTTACCTTTACGGCATTATCTTGTAAATTAATAACAGCATAAAAAATAACTAACAAGTGTGAGTCCCATAAGTCACAACTATGGAGATTCACCAATTAACTACAATACATAAATATTATCCAATACACAATATGTAAAGAAATTGGCCTGATCCGAAGAGGGCGCATAGGTAAATACTGTAATGTTATTACCAAAAAATGTAAAATCATACTGCATAAATGTTGAGTGTACGCTTAGCCATATACATACATATATGTCTAAGCGTACACGATCAGGACATGAACCAGTGTTTTCAGCTTTTGAGTATTTTATATTCGTCCATCTATTAATGCACCGGGATTACTTAATTTAATTTAGCTAAGCTCAATGAGCTTCGCCAAACTTAAATTAAATATAACTAATTTGATCATTGATTCCAAAATATAAGTATATGAGAACTTAAATTACCGATTTAAACTGACACTATTAGTATATCTTATTTTAGTTATTATACACATTTTTGTTTCTAAAATCAAAATCAAGGGTACCTCTCTTAGAGCCAGTGCGGCACCAGTCTTTGAGAAATGACTACATGTTTGTGCCATTTGCTGTAGAGACTATCGGTCCGTCCACGTGCAGTGAAGTTTCTAAAGAAACTGTATCGGCGACTGGTCGTCGCTGCTGCTGATAACAGGGCTGGTTCTTTCCTCGCTCAAAGGCTAAGTATAGCTATTCAGCGAGGAAACGCAGCCAGCGTTCTTGGCACGATAACACGGGAAGTAGGACTTTATGATGATTTAAATTTTCAGTTTTAGTTTTTCTTTATTATCGTTTTTTTAATATGATGTGTAAATAAATATTATATTAATTTAATCTTTGCAGATTATTTAATAAAATAAAATGTGTACATACACACTCAAATCGTGACACTTGTTTATGCTTCATCTCAATCGACATTTTCGGTGATACATCAAGTCTTTAGTAGAGGTAAAATTTTTAATCCACCATCGTCAAAACTATTAAAAAAATATTATTGTTATTACAGTAAATCAAAGTACACTTATGAACCTAGGCCTCTCCCATTAATGCCAATCTAGTAGGCGGGTAAACAGCCGTTTTTCTATTACTTTGTGTTGTAATTAGGTAGATACAGAAGTATCTAAGTTAGAAATGAGGAGCAGCCCATCTCTCGTTTTATTTTATCTTTATCGCTTCTTAGGTTGTTACCATACCAATCGATAGATCGTGGATCGACAATTAATCGACGTGGTTGTGGGCTTATCATCAGTATCTTTCAAAATGTATTCAGAAGAACACGCGTTATTGTAGGTCAGTACGCTCTCGCTCGTATTTTTATTATGGAGACGCAAACGCAAAAGACTCTGGATGCGACCGCTTTTAAGGCCAGAGATAGCTTAAATTTATCTAGATGACATTTTAAATAGCGGTCGGTGGAGCTGGACGGATTCTCGAATAATCAAGCAGCTCGAACGACGTCGACTAATCCATTCTATCATCAATCGATCGGTGTGATAGAAACAATCCATTCCACTATAGATCGATCGTTGATCGATAGGTGTGATAACACCCTAACGAAAAGAACATAGGGTAGTAGATTCTATTATTTGTCACTACACGACGAATTTTAAATTGCTATTTCATTATAATCTTATGGAATAGGTTAATGGAGTCTTCTCACGCTGCCATCCCACGGCGAACAGGATAAAAACCCTTAGACATTATTTTTACTTAAGGATTATTTGGATTCAACATTAAGAATAATATTTATGGTTGTGGGTTAATTTTAAAACATTTTATTTATATTACTTGTAGAATAATATTGTTTGACATAGCCAACAATTATAAGCCTGTCAAAAATTCAACATTAGCAGACTTTGTCTGGGTAAATAGATATACAATAACTTAAGAAGATAATTATGCTGATATGATGGTGCTATTACTATTTTTTTAATTTATGTGAATATAATATTTCATAATAACATTAATTTATTCCTTAGAGTTAAGAAAAATTAAATGCTCAATTTTATAAACGCTCAATGGCTAAGTTATTTTAAAGAATATTTTTGTTAAGACTGTTTTACTTCATATGTACATATTATGTGTTTGATGAATGAGTTTGCGTGGGTGCACATGCACATACATGTGCATAATGTATAATGAAGGTTGTTTGTTAGTTGAATTACGTTTTTGTTTTACATGATACTAATTATGCTTAGAGTATACATAAGCAAGCTATTATGTATAATCTAAGTAATTATGTCATAGGTAACAGCAACTTCGTACTACTAAAATGAAATATTTGAAACATTATTAAATTACGTTAGTGTTCTTGTAGTCATTAAAACCTATATAGAGATTTGTAAATAATATGAAATAAAGAAATTATTTTTAATTATGTTAAATCGATTTGAATTATATTATTTAGATAAATTATTTTCTAGAAAATAAAATTTGTTGTCATTCCCAAATATTTGTTTATTTTTCTTAAACATATAAAATACACTTCCAAATGATATTATTTGCAACATTTATAACAAAAAGAGATCACAGCCATATTACAATTGTAAATTAAAAGTAAAATTAGCTTATAATCTATATACTTTCCACTATCAGGCAAAGGCGTTAGTTAATTTTGAGAGGGTAGTTAATCAATTATTCCGCCACGCTACTCCAATTCGTGTTGGCGGACTCCATATTTTTTTTATTGAATAAGGGTGACAAACTAGCACCGCCTGATGGTAATTGTATGTTGTGGCCCATAGACATTTATAACCATCCTAGATTAAGAACCAAATGCAGTAATGCCTTAAAGTTACAGCCTATATACGTCCCACTGCTGGGCACTGGCCTCCTCTCATTTCTGAGAGGGCTTTAGGGCAAGGAATAGTCCGCCGCGCTGCCACAATGCGTGTTGGCGAACTTCACATGTCTTCGAAATATTTTTTTTGTTATTTCTCAGACATGCAGGGTTCCTCACGATGTTTTCCTTCACCGCCGAGCTCGTGGTAAATCAGCACTTAAAATTGCAATTAACAATTTCATTGGTGCCGCCGGGGATCGAACCCGGTTTGTTCGCGTATTGTGAAATTTACAGCGAGTGCTAACCATCTGAGCTACCACGGCTCAGTAATGCCTTGTTTCCAGTAAAAGTTCATATGTTTATTTTGTGATATTTTTCTTCAACGCCAAGCACGTGGTAATAAAATTGCAATTAACAAATACACTTTTGTTGGAGAGCTTTTTGCTCGCATACTGTGAAATTTACGACGAGCGCTTAGAGCAAACCTCTAAATCACATTTTCACACATTACAATAGCTTCATTGAAATTACCCATCTACAATCATATCATCAAATTCTTCTTTAACAACCATGTGATTTTTGACACTTACGCATTTTTGTATATCAGAAGACACTTCATTCAGGAGTTTATCCCTAAACTCAATAAATTTTTCTAAACCGCAAGCAAACATATCTATTTCACTCCCAACCTTACTTCGCACAACTTGATCTTTATTCTCGTTCATTTTTATCATACAATTATCGAGATACTCTAGTAATATTGTAGTCTGATTCAAAACAGATGACGCACAATCCAAATAGCTCATGCTATCATTATTCATAGGTGATATTTCCTCATTATAGTGAGCTAACTGGTCTGTATTGGCAGTTATTTTGTAATTTGGCGTAGTTACTATAATTTTGAATGGCACGGCATCATTGATGTAGTGAATTAAGGCCAGTACTTGCGACGGACATCTGTAATTCAAAATAAAACGAAATTAAGTAATTGAATAATTGAACATAAATGGGCAGTAATAATTGCCAAGTCGAACTTCGTATATTTGAGTACGCCATTAAAAGTAATAAACGGAAATACAAGTAATGTTGATAGCCAAACAGGATTTTCGTTTATTTAAGTCGATTTGAGGTTTTTTTATTTTATTTTTATTATGTGCGAGCAGCTATGCAGGTCTAGTTAAAGAGACCAGTATCACTGCGATTTGAGGTTGCATTATGAGAAAACTTGCATATGGTTGTTGAAGTTATAATGTCCTCCAGACCAAATTTCGGCCACGGCGGATGGCCTGCCTCAACGGAGGCTAGCCATCGGCGCAGGACAAGATTATAGTGCCCAAGTGTATGCGCAAGCACAGGTGCACTCTCTATTCCCTCACTCTCATAATCCGATGGGACTGTAAACCGACAAAACCGGCGCAGGACCAACGGCTTTACGTGCTTTCCGAGGCACGGGGGTGGACCCGCCAACTTCCTGACTCCGGGCAGCTACTGAGAATTACTTAATAGAAAAACTTAAAAATTGTTTTTTTTTTTGGACCGACCCGGGATTCGAACCCAGGACCTCATGATCAGCAGTCACACTACTACAACCACTAGACCAACGAGGCAGTCAAAAGCCCATATGAGTCGCACTACTGAGCACAGGCTTTCTCACATTTCTGAAAGGGTTATGGAGAAAATTGTCCATTGCGCTGCTACAGTTGTGTTGTCTCTTCACATGCCTTCAAAATATGTATTTGTATTCTTCAGGTATGCATATAAGTTTTCACCGCTGAGCACGTCGTAAATCGGCACTTAAAATTGTAATAAACGATTCTTTGGCGTTGGCGAGCTTCGCCTTCGATCTAAATGGTTATAATCTAATTACAGAAATGTTTAATTAAATCTTAGGACCAATCTCAACTAAGAGGTAGATAAGACCTACAGTAACGTACGTGTACAATAACGTACCTACAGTACGTAGTATAGCCACACTGCAGCTATATTATAGCTGTAGCACAAATGGATCAGCTCGTTCGGGGAAAGACCAAACTTTCAACTGATTACCAGCATAAAATAGGTCCTCAGGGGTGACAATGCATCTGCATTTTGATTTTTAATCGAAGAAAAATGTAGATGTCTATGCCACAGCATCCACTTACCACCATGTGGATTGTAAGCTCGTTTTTCACACCATTCTATAAATCATCATAATCATTAAAGAAAAAAGCAGAAGGGGATCGGCCCTGGCAACTATAGGGTCGGAACCTATAATACCAATCCCCTTTGGCTACGTTCGTTCACTGGTATGTAGATACTTCAATAATTTACACACTCAACTTTGGAAAAATTCAGTAGACTGTAGACAAGATAGGGAGACCCTGCCTGAAATAAACAGTCGTCTAACCAAGGTTCTAATGAGACTGAACAAGCCACAGGTCAGGATAGTAACAAGTGCCATCACAGGACATGGCTCTTTTAACAAACATTTGTTCACCATAGGTGTTACTGATAGCCCCCTATGCAGGGCATGCATGGGAGAGGAAGAAACGGAGGCTCATGTGTTGCTGACATGTCCAGAAGTCGCTTCATACAGGGCTAAATATCTCGGCACGCCGGGATCGCTCCCCGAAGTTGCTTGCAACATCAAGGGACTGTTGAAGTTATTCGGGGAAATATCATGGCTCGAATAACTACATTATTCCTGCCCGCACGCAAAATACGCGCTTAGACGTGGAGTTGCGGAAAACAGCCCGTCGTAAACTAAACTAAACTAAGAAAAAAGCAACTGAATTTTACTCTATATCATAATTTGATATAGGCTCTTTCATTGTAGGGAGGATTTGCTCTAGTAACGTTTGTCAAACAGATTGACGATCACAATACCAGACGCTACTTCCCGTCGGCAAACTGGGTAGCTCAAGCCTGACGTGTGTGAGATGGTTATATCGTCTCTTATCGAAAGCCATAATATTTTTGTGGAATTTTCCGAATGCTCCTCTTAAGACACCCGCGAGGCGAAATGGTGTGATAGGTTTTCTAACATTACCACCACACTGTTAAAAGTTTTATTATAGTAATAATAATAATTAACGTCCTACAGACTGAATTTTGGTCATGTCGGCCAAACTCATTTTACGTGGTCTATCACATAAAATGAGTTTGGCCACAACACACTGTGTTGGCACACAACAGCATGAAGCTGCTATTTTACGCTGGTATTCTGTGAGAGCGTGGTCCTTCACCGGTCAAGCCGACCAATCATGCTAAAACCATAATAGCTGCAGCATGATCTACCGCGTAGAAAATTGATGTTAACGACATGATAATGATTTATATTTTACCTTGAATATACTTCAACTGTAATTTTATCATCTGTTTCAGGTCGATCCTTTTTAAATATCACCATTACGCCATATAGAATATGATAGGGCGATGTTTTGTGAATGACGACTTTCTTAACATTTACTAATTTTTCCATTTTTAGATGCTTGCAAAATATATCAACTTCTGTAATACTTGATTCATCTTCACTTTTAATATGTCTAAAACACAGCTCCGTCTTTATGCTTGTTGCAAGAACAGCCAAAACTGTGTGTTGCTCATCTGAAATTTTTAAAGCACTACTATTAATTCTTACTGCTTGCTGTATGAGGAAGCTGGAGGTCACTCAGCGAGGAATGGAGAGGACTATGCTTAGGGATCCTCTGCGTGATAAACTTAAAAAGAGGATATCCGCGGAATTACCAGAGTAACCGACATAGCCCAACGGATTAAGAAGCTGAAGAGGCAGTGAGCCAACCATACAGCTCAAAGAACCGACAACCGATGAGGAAGAAACATACCACCTTAGTACCAGCAGATGCAGTGTAGGGCATCCCGCACTAGATGGAGTGATCACCTGGTAAGACATGCAGGAAGTCAATGGATGCATGTGGCTTTGGTGAGTGCTTTGTAGCATAACTTGAGGGAGGCCTATGTTCAGCAGTGGACTTGTGAAGGGCTGTAATTATGATGTCTACTATTACCTACTATTAATCTATCTATAGATCAAGATTATTGGAGGGACGATATGGACTAGAAAAGCCAACAACAGAGAAGAGTGGAAAGAGCTGGAAGAGGCCTATGTGTCACAGGACACGCTGATCACTAAACTTGGAAAACCGTTATGCTAGATTATAATTAAGTTAAAACAATCATATACTATGTAAAACAAAATGTTTAGAATCAGCAATAAAGGCTTAAATAAATAAAAAATCTATCTATATGTCCACTAATACCTACTATTAATCTCTAAAATATGGTTAAAAGTATGAGCTTGGTAACGTGAGTCAAACTACCGTCAATTTATGCAATAAATCCGAAAGAAAATATGGGACTGTGGATAATGAAGTAATTAAAACATAAAAAGTATCCTACCTATGTTAGGGCTAGAGAGTATATCGAAATTTTCTCCCATGATATCACCAGCAGATATAACAACTGTATCAAATGGCAAAATGTAGTCTTTTCCAGATTTTTGAAATACTAAAACCATATCAAAATCTATTCTGCTCGTTACGTTGTTTTGAAGTTCTTTCAAATCAACACTTGTCACAACTGCTACCTCAGATTTGGGTTCAATATATTGTTTATCCTTTTCTATCCAATTGGTGGCAATTTGTACAAACAACTTAGCTACATAGATAATCGAACCTTTGGCTGAGCTATGTAGTAGAACATAGACATCTTCTAATGGTCTGTAAAAGTAAAGTGTTTAAATTACAAATAGCAGAGCAGATGGATTCATCATACATAAAGATATGGAGGTTTTGGGGCGGGATTTCTGTGTATGACTTACATAATATCCTTGTTTAATAAATAAAATGTTATAACAATTTTTTTATTGCAAAATTTAACCCATGGAGTCCACGTCTTCAAAAGCATTAATGAAGGGATCTGAAAAGCGAAATATTATATAAAAATTTAAATATTGCATAGCAATTGTAAGTATACCCATTCTATTCATCTATTCCTTATAGCCTAAAAACACCCACTGCTGAACATAGCCTTCCCCCATAAATTACTCTATTGGGAGGATTTTTCCATAGTTGAAACACTTGGCAAAAATGTAAACAATAGCAGTTCTCATGAGGAAAATACGGTTCACATATCCTGTCACCGTTTTGTCATATTTTCGAGTAATATAGATTTGAGCGGTTTTTTTTTTTCATATTATATATGTACTATTTGTTTCTTAATGTGTAAATTATTTGTACTTAAGTTCGCTTGTAAATGTTATTAATGTCTACTATTACAATATGGAAGGTCTGTAAAAACTTTTCAATTTTGATAATAATGATCATAGTTCCCTATCCATCTATTACTTCCCAGCAGTGCAACCCTAAGGTACACAGGACTATCAGGTCCATAACATACCTTCTAAAAACCACCACTCCCCTAAACTATTGTAAGGATTACCCGCGTAAACCAAGAGTACCACAAATGAAACTATTGACCTACAATAACTACCAACTAAAAAATTTGCGAAAGTGGCTATGTCAAGATCAGTCTCTTGGTGAACGACCCTCTCCTCTTCCTTGCTTACCCTGCAAAGGAAAAGGTAAAGGTACAGTAGTAATGCAAAAGTAATACATGTTTCTTCTTTTCTTTAATACATGTTTATTTTTTACAGTTTACAGTTAATACAAAACAAAATATGTTACTACATATTTTTCCATATTTCTTTCATAATACATATATAAACTCTCACGCTTGTCACCCAGAGGGGTAGACAGAGACTACAGACATCCATTTAGCATGATCCTGACACACCTCTCTCACCTCCTTCACATATACCTACGCATACATGCTTGTTGTTTGAGGGTACTCCTAATTTGGCCCGTTTTCAATAAATTGTTAATTTGGTCGATAAATTTTCGCCTTGGACGTCCCTTTTCGACTCTGCCATTCACTACTGCAACATACATTTTCTTTGTCACCCTTTCCTCATTCATTCTTTCCACATTACCAAACCACTGAAGCAGTCCTTTCTTAGTTCTGGTCACAACATCATCTTGCAAACCACACTCTTCTCTTATCCTACTATTTCTCACCATGTCATTCAAATTCAGCCCTAACATACTCCTTAACAACCGCATTTCTACTGCATTTATTCTACTTTTGTGCTTCTTCTGCCACACCCAACTTTCACTACCATATGTTAAAGTAGGGACCAAAACTGAAGCAATTTGAATTGCCATACATGCCTTTTTTGACACATTTTGACTCTTCACAATGGAGGGTAGGGCCCAATTTACTCTATTTCCTGCATTACTTTATTTCTTTCCTGATCCTAAACATAACAAATATTACCTAATCTGGCATAGTAAGCATGCAGATCATTAGTGCTAACTACAAAGAGCAGTTATTTATTTAAAATAAAGTATAACAGCGTCATATGTTTAGAGCCATGGTATTGTGGGAATAAGCTTTTGGTTTTGTAATAAAAAAACTACTGACGGCATATATAATTTTCATTACAGACAATAAAGGTCCACTGCTAAACATAGGCCTCCTATATAGACTGCCTCATCATATTTTACTATAGTTGCTATCCTGGCAAGCCGGTCGTTAACTGCAGTTTTTTAGCTAGTTAGAGCTAAAAAACTGCAGTTAGAGCTATTTAGAGCTGTTATCAGGGATATATTGCTCATGCCTTTATGACACCAACAATACAATATGGGAAAATGGATGTTCTTACATTGCCACTATATGTTGCAAAGCAGACAAATCTTTGCCCCCTCTCAGGATTGCCGAGGTCAGTGCTCAGCTGGTAATGTGTATAGGGTTTTTTTTTACTACAACAATCACAACTACAAATAAATAATTAAATTAGTGTGTACTTTATCCCTTAGCCAGGCCTAGCGATTTTTTTTCATTTTGATAGTTGAGTTTTGTAGAATATAAGGATATAAAAATAATAATACTGTTTTTTTCTGTTTGCCTATTGTGCCTGTGGTCTCTACATGACTACTGCCCATTGCACAAAAATAATGTGGTCCATATGTTACCAGTGTCCAGAAAGTCATCTGCACGGTTATTAAGGATTAGACTACAAATAACTTACCTCCTTAATATCAATTTTAAAAACAGAATCATCTAAATTTGGGCAGAATGTCTGATATAAGTAAAAAGTTGCTAATCTACGAAGATTCACAAATTCATTATACTTATTTTCATTGCATTGAACATTGTACTTTGCTTCTGTTAATTTCCGCATTAACTGTATCAAAACAGGGGTTAAGTCATTTCCTTGTATTATTTTATAGTTAATGCTTCGTTCAAGTAGATTTTCAAAATTATCATCGAAAAATAAGGGTACAGCATCATCCTTGCGAATTAATTTTAGTGAAGCTTGACCACTACATTCAGAGTCATAAACTTCATAGCTTTCAACATCAATTACTTTGTGTTCAACCTTAAGATTTTTTTTGCTAGATAAAATATAAAGTTCATCTTCAGTTGCAACTAAATAAAAAAGATCGCAATTTGTATTTCTAAAGCTTCTTACTTCTCTTAATGTTTTAAACGTATCTAACGTGATAGCGGAAATTTGTTCACGTTTGTAAAATTCTATGACTTCTCGGCGTTGTGTACAAACTAACACATCGATGGTTTTATTACTTCTTGGATGATGATCATAAAATACAAAGCATGATATATCATTTACAACAGATTGAGGTACTAATGTCATTAAATCTTTGCGAACATTTCCTGGGAACATTCTTGAATTTCCATAAATTTTAACTAATCTTTTCATTAACTAACTCCGCGCCAAAGAAAATTGATTGGATGGATGCACTTTGATGGCAGTGATAGTAACAAATACTAGCACACCTCGAACGCGAAGCGAGAGAGGCTGGGCTTTACTGTCGGCTTGACAAGGTAACGTTAGATATAATTTTAATTATTAAGTATTTATTTAATATTAACAATTGACACCATAACAATAAGTTTATAAAAACAAAAACAATGACCTCATAAGTCATCCGTCTGCTGTCATATCACAGAATTCACAGAACACTATTATCATAGAGTAGAGTATTATAATATAACTATTATACTCCATTGCTCCTACCACAGATCACTATACAGGATAGCCCAAAAGTCGTGGATCAAACGCAACTAGGGGTTAGATGGGGTCATCAGCTGCAAAAAGTTGTTCTACGGGAGGTCCTTAAAGTCAACCCCTGCAGAGTTATAATTTATTTTGTGTTTTTATGAGAAAATTGACATTTTTTAACTAATTCTTATTAGAATGCCAAAAAATAAACATCCTCTATCTTTTTTATAATTTTCACTAGATTGGTACTGATGAGTCCTTGCGTTAGACATGCTATTTATGGTTGTTTATTGGGTGTGTTGAAGATAATGTTAAGTTTTACGATTATTATTTTTCTCAAATCATAACTTTTTATTTACTTCGGACCCCACTGTGAAAAAAAAATACTCTACCGAAAAGTGACCCTGTATTACAAGTTTTGGCGCATTTAATAGGGATTCTGAAAAGGTATTACACATGGCCATGAGTGGCTCTAATATCTTTCTAGGACGAAGAAACAAAGCAACGATTGTGAAATAATTGTTTTATTAAGCAAAACATTTTACAATAAATGCTCAAAATTCCTGCCTCTGACCATAATACATAATCTGCACCGTCTAATAAAATTCCTACGTAACCTACGGAATGCACTTCTGTTGTTAGTTACTTGTACTCTAGCAAACTCGAGCTTTTGTCGTAGTTCTTGTTCGCTATTGTTCTCTCCTTGGTAAACTATTGCTTTAAAATAGCCCCAAAGAAAAAAATCTAATGGATTTAAATCGGGCGACCCATTGAGTTATGTAACATATAAATCAATGGGGCGACCGGGGTGGCCACGCAACATGTCCGCCTCGACCAATCCACCGGTTGGGGAAGCGCTCGTTCAAATGATCTCTGACTGCTCGAGCGTAGTGAGGCGGGGCGCCATCATGTTGCAGCCACATTTCTGCTATTCTTTCTTCTGGAACTTCAGCTTCGTTAAGAATATGGTTTAAATTATTTTGCAAAAAATTTAAATACTGAGCACCATTCAGCCTTGCTGGCATTTCATGCAGCACCAACTGCTGGCCATTTATACCAGCCCACATGTTAATACCAAACAGATTCTGGAATCGATCATTTCTTATGATATGGGGGTTTACTCTGGAGTAAAAATGTAGATTGTGGATATTGAATACTCCCATTCTTCTGAAAGTTGACTCATCCGTCCATAAAACCTTGTTAAAGAACTGCGGATCTTCTCTGTGATATCTTAGCATCTCTCTACAAAACCGCACTCTAGGTTCATAGTCACCGGGCAGCAAAGCTTGCACCCTTTGCACGTGGTAGGCGTGATATTTTTTTCTGTTAATGACACGTTGCACCGTCGATCTTGGAATCCCGATATTACTGGATATTTGGCGTTGACTTATACTAGGATCCAATCTTAATTCTCTCAGCACTTCATCTTCATTTTCAAATTGCATCACTGGTCTGCCTGCTCTCATAGCATGCTGACCGGGTAAGACTCCCTCCATGTACGAATTATGTACGCGCATAAAGACCCTGTAATCCGGAAAACGATCACGGTTAGGGTAGCGTTGACGATATTCCCTGGCAGCAGCCCGGGCATTACCGTCGCAAAAGCCATACAGGTAATGTATTCTCTCCTCGCAGCAGCCATCTGTCCACTTTTGTAGCCAATCCGTCCGATTCACACAGCACTGGTCACAGGTAGGCAATCTATCACAAGTCCGAAAAACAAAGCGTAGGTCAAAGGAAAGAAACTGGTCACAAGTCGTCGTAAAACCGAGAAAAAGAACACGTGCGTACCCACAGGCAGGAAGCGAGTTACTAAAGAACACTAAACAACTAAACATTCTAAAGAAACATGCTCACGCGCATCCCCCAGCCCCCGCCCCTGCCGGCCCAGCCTTTTGTTTCCTAGAAAAGATATCGCTACCTGAACTGACGGGCCAACCGGCCTTTTACTGACAAAGGATTAAATAGTTAGTGTAAAAGAGAGGCAGAGAGTCTTTGTCATTAATTGTATTAATTCTAGTTTATTTTTAAATAAGCCTAACCGAGTTTTATGGTTGGGTTAACTTTGGCCTTGCCATGAATAATCGTCCTAAAAAGATATCAAAGCCACGCATAACCATGTGTAATACCTTTTCAGAATCCCTATTAAATGCGCCAAAACTTGTAATACAGGGTCACTTTTCGGTAGAGTATTTTTTTTCACAGTGGGGTCCAAAGTAAATAAAAAGTTATGATTTGAGAAAAATAATAATCGTAAAACTTAACATTATCTTCAACACACCCAATAAACAACCATAAATAGCATGTCTAACGCAAGGACTCATCAGTACCAATCTAGTGAAAATTATAAAAAAGATAGAGGATGTTTATTTTTTGGCATTCTAATAAGAATTAGTTAAAAAAAGTCAATTTTCTCATAAAAACACAAAATAAATTATAACTCTGCAGGGGTTGACTTTAAGGACCTCCCGTAGAACAACTTTTTGCAGCTGATGACCCCATCTAACCCCTAGTTGCGTTTGATCCACGACTTTTGGGCCACGCTGTATACTAGACTCCCACCGGAGTGGTCAGAACCACAGACAAGATAGTACTATTTGTGGTCAGAACTAAAGTTGTGCAAAGCGACTATAAATCAATAGCACGCTATAGACTATAAACTATTAATTTCTAGCGCGCTATTAAATACGCTATGTTATAGCGCGCAATTTATAAGAAAGCGTGTGGGAGGCCGGTAAGCACGTTAAGTTTTGCAGCACGTTTTATCTCTTAGCACGTTACATTACATGTCGTTCATTTAATAGATCGCGTGCTATATAAGAACATTATTTCGTAATAAGTCGCATTTTAGACAAAAATAAAATAAAGCGGTAAAGAAAACCCAATGCACGCTTTTTCATACTTTTCAGGTTTACTACTTTCTATAATCCTAAAAATATTTTTAAGTCGTGTAATTTTTAAAATAGGATTAATTTTATATTTAGAATCGAAATAAAATTAATTATTTTTTATTATATTTGATGTAAACATTATTATAACCTTAATATGAATTATAAATCAAATAAAGGTGTATTTAAAATTTATTTGTAATATTTATAAAAATCAATTATTTACATACACTATTATATACACTTTTGTATCTATATTTTATTTACATTTAAAAATATTAGTTAGGCTTCTTTTATCACAACTGTGCCCGTTGATCATTTACAAATATACAGTATATGTACACTAAGTAAACAACGTCTAACATTAAATTACGTGTCGCGCGATGAATAGCGCGCTATGAGATCAAATTTGCGTCACAGGTCCTCCCCCAACAGCGCTGCTGCGAGAGCTAATTGCCACTAGATATTAATACCTAATAGCGCCAAAGCGCCATAGCGCTATTGCGCTATTAGGCATACTACTACGACTACTTACATAACACGCGCTATGTGTTATGAAGATATAGCGCGCTATAATATGGCGCTATGTGCTATATTAACCACCATTAGTCAGAACCCATCATAACCTCAGCCCCTCAGCCTCACAGCCTCACACTCAGTGTTGCCAGATGCCTGGAATATTTTATCTGTAGTAGAAACTGCTAAAATATGTATTAAATCTGTATGCTATTTAAACTTAAAATCTGTATAAAATCCGTATAATCAAATAAACCAAAATAAATTATTGATCATCGTCATCATTGCTTCTTTTGAAAAACAAGGAACAACTACTAACGTGATAAGGTTTTATTATCGTTATTAAGTAAAAATATAAGTCCGCTAAAATTTTAATATGGCAAAATTGAAAACATAAATTAAACAAACAACGTATTAAAACTCAAGTATTTGTAACCAACGAACTAACAATTACTTTATTATTTTCAGTCATACATACTAATTTTATATACCGATGACCTTTTTACCGTCGGGAAAAAATAGTTTGTAACATGTGAACGGAATAGAAGCCCATGACACTGGTATTTTACTAAAAATAATAACAAAATTTTTGAATTTAATAAATTAATGAATAAACCTATCGAAATTTAAATCATATCCACTCTACTTTACCAACGGCAATAAAACAATAAATTTAGTTGCAATCTTTGACCTAGTCACTGCGCAGGGTTACAAGCTAGGATGGACATTATTTTGATTTCCATAGAATCCAATAATTTATTTATTTAATTCAGTTTTTTTTTGTAAAATATCAGTGCCATAGGCTTCTACTCTGTTCACATGATATATATTTTTTTCCAGACGGTAAAAAATATTAACCAGTATACATACTTTATCTATATCTATGTATTTAGTAATACGCGTGTAATGCTCCCATACTAAATAATTACGTTGTGAAAAAATAAATTAACCATAAAGAATAGAATCATGCAATAATTTGTTTAATGCGATATCTAGTCATATATTTAGTCTAGTTCTGTTTTAAGTTGAATATTGTGATAATACAATCAATAAAGTTGCTGCTCACGCTACTACTACTTATAGCTGCCTTGCTAGTATGGAGTATAGAAATTAGGACTACCAAGTACCAACTCCCATAGTAGAATAGTTGAAAAAGTGGTCATCTGTAAGCAGTAAATAACAGCTCAAAAACTCTTCACAACAGCGCTGGAGTAGCTACTGGGATGAAATGAACATAGCAGTTGTCGCCAGTTTGAGTGTGCTGCTAAACTGATCAGTAGCTCTAAAATCTAAAATAATTTTATTTAGTAAATATAACCTCGAAACTTTTTACTATCTTTTATGAACTTGCTACTTGACTTGACTCGGTGTGACCACTGACCAGATTCAATTTTACAGAAAAACCGAAGTACCTTTAAAAATACTGAAATATACCAACTTGCTCAGGGAAAATATCAATAAAAATACTGATTTTCAAAATATGTTTTAGTCAGCCATTATCACAATAAGTCTTAGAATTGTATTTTAATATTCTATTTGAGGGATTAAAATTGATACAACCTCCTTCTTATTTTACACCCTACTTTGTTTTTTAAAATTTCAAATACATTTTTGTTTATAAATCTGTTTCTTTGTTTCGTTTTTATAAAATTCATCTGTGAAGATATGCGCTCACATGCAGCAACTGATACTGGTATATATCATAGCAAAGACTTACTTAATCTACAGATATTCTTGTATTTTAAAATGTACCATCACTGTTAGAAATTTTCCCAACTTCCACCCAAAATTGTTCACAAAAAAGGGGTGAGCCAGTACTCGAAGATTGTAATAAATTACTTACTTCGCGATCAAGTTTCAGTGTTCTATATTCTTCGTCAATTAACTGCATTTGTTCTGGCTGTACTTTGTATGGGAAAGTTTCTATTATATTTCTTAAACTGCAAAATTCTTTATTCACGGCAGCGTGAGGGTCAAGAAATTTTAGTTCTCGGAAAATTTGATTTTCAAAAAGCAAACATGATTTCAAATGAGTGCTCAACTCATTTAAAAAAGATTAGCACCTTTTCAAAAAATCAGCAATTTGTTCTTTCATGTTTATATTTCACCTGTGTTTGATTAATTCTTGACACACTTGGATCCCTAAGTACATATCATTTAATGGTAAATAATTCACACTAAACTTTGGGTTTAATGTAAATACATTGTCCGTTCTTTTTATGTATTTTGTTTTCATAAAGCAACTCAAAATTGACAAGTACGTACTGGATGCATCATCATATAATCTTTCAATACACGGATAGCCACCTTGAAAAATAAATTTGTTTACAATCGGCAAAATGTAGTCTAAAAAGTAAAAGTACAATTTGTTTATATCATTAGTAAAAGAATGATACAAAAATTCTGATGACATAATGCGATCACTCAAATGTTGGCCTAGTGTCCTCCATTACTCAATTATTCTACTAACACAAGCATGAAATGACAGCCACCTTATATCATAATGACGCAATAGCCTATGTTTTTCAGTGTCAGTGAAATTTAAGAACTCAACAAATTCCCTTTGACCATTGCTGCTTTCAGAAAATATCCATATACTTCTTTTAATATCTGTTCCAAATTTCTAGGCGGTATTTTGCAAGCATGGCTGACACTTAATGCTGCAGAGTGACAAACCCATTTTATGAAAAAGCATTTTGAGTTAACTTCTTTAATTTTGCACCAATGTCAGGGTGTTGACCGAACATAACTTTCGTAGTATCAGCAGCGAACCCTATCACGCCTTTTATATCTAAACCTAATTCGAATAACCTTGATGATGGCATCAAATAAATGATCTGTGGCTCACCATTTAAATCAGCTAAATCAAGGAATTTGGTTTATACTGTACGTTTGATTTCAGAGAAGTATTTGATTACTATGCCCAATACTTTTACTGTGGTGACATCTGTATTTTCGTCGATTACAATTGAATATACTGGTTTACCAGACGGAGATGCAGTACGAAGTATGTCATCTTTTTCAAATTCGGGTCCTAAAACTTTATAAGTAATAGCGGCAGCTTTGCTTCTCTTGCAAGAAGACGAAATCTATGCAATCCCCTGAGCATCAATATTTACGAAGATAATCGATCCCGTGTTGCTATAACTTTTTATCCAAATATACCCAAAAGACCCGACTTCCGCAAAAATACTAACAAAAATATTGATTTTCGGAAAAGGCAATAAAATATACCGAAAAAGTATTAAAATACTGAATCTGGCCCCCCACTGACTTGACTACTTGACAACTTGCCATTGACATCTTGAATATTAGTGTGACCAGATAAAATTTTACAAATATACCGAAGCATGTCAAAAAATACCGAAATATACCGACTTACAAGGGGTAAATATACCAATAAAATACTGATTTTCTTGACATGTTTTATTTATTCTCATCATGACAATAAATGTTAGATTTTTTTTCGGAGAATTAAAATTGACACAGGTTGTGTTTAATAATTTGTTTTGTTTTAAAATTGATGATACAACACATTAAGGAACAAATGTTAAACCCGGGATCATTCTTATCATTCGGATATATTTTAATTTAAATCAAATAAATTAAAATACAGAAATTAATTTAAATTTTTTCGTTTGGCAAAACCCCACTTGAACACTGAATCGAACTTTCGAAATATCGAAAGGATTTTCAGTCCGATGAACGTAATTAAATCACAATACAATACACTCGATTTTATGTAAGAGAACTGGCTTGAAATTTTTTAATTCGACTTGCTTTATTATGAAATTCCAAAAACAGTGACCAAAAAAGTAGGCAGCAAGGATGTCTATACATACATACTGTCAAAATTCCACTACAGTACAAACAGGACCTTCCACTTCCACTCAACAAAAGAGCTAGGAAATTGTTCAAAAAGAACATTCTGACGATTTAGAAGAATGGATAGTTAACTTGTAAATAATTTTTTGTCTTTATGTGCAATTTTTAATTAAAAATAGTAATTACCAGTTTATTATTATTTTTATAATTTAGCGCGTTTTTTAAGTCAATTCAGCGCGCTTATTTTTAGAGTGTTAACAACACTCTTTGGGTATTAATACCCCTATTACACCACCCTGAATCAGGCTCCCTACGCTCTGATTCAGGGTGGTGAAATAAGAAAAAGGAAGGAAGGGTCTCTAATTAGGGCGTCAAAGTCTACCCGGTCTGCAGTGCCCTTCCACCGTGCAGTATTTAACACTACGGGAGCACTTATTCGATGCGCGACTAGGGATGTAAACGATACATCAATTCTTTCAAACATCGATATATCGTTCATATACATGGTTCTTCATGACCTATGTTGTATGAACGATGATCTGCCGTCAAAGGTTACGAAACAACCATCTATTCGAGGGTATAAAATTTCGTACGTTAAAAGTTGTGAACGATGATTATCACGAATTTTATGTTGGCAAAAAATAAATATTCGAAACAAAATATGTCAAAGTTAGATAACGTCTAAATTTTTAAAGTTGGAAGGTTTACGTAGGGTAGTTAGGTATCAGAAATAACTCAATTACGAATCAACAAACAGGCGAATGGTCTTTAAGCCCAAAATAAATATACTTGAACTTCAGAAGTACATTAGTCTTCTATCGGTTATTCCATTTTCGATGTAAACTTGTATTTAATTTTATTGTGAGATTAATTATGTTTACAAATATTGAAAATGGATTGAAATTGTTTTATTCATTTTCTTAATAATAATTATATTGTTTGAGCTTTAAATTAATGACTAGCTTAAGAAGTACAGTCTTATAAGTTAATAGTTATTTTGTAATCGAAATTATTTTATCGGCTTACGGTACTTCGTATTTCGTTACTATCATTTTTCTGAAATATTGATTTTTATGGATGAACGGTTATTCATCTGTTTGTATTTCGGTATAGTTTCGTAGATGTATTCAGAAAATGCGATAATACTTAAGGTAACATATGGAACTACAATAAACAATTAACGCACCACATCATAAGAAATAAAATTAAAGCAGAAGACGAGTTTCATTTATTACATGTGGGATATCATGAAAGGGTTATTTCGCGGGCTTCATAGCCAAGATAAGATGTATTTGCTTATCGTGGGAACTTCTGTGTCACGTGAGCGGTTATTTTCAGAGGCTGGATCTACAATCACCCAGGAGAGAAACCACTTACTAGACACCAAGGTTGTCAAAAGTGTTATTTTAAAATTCAATTCGAAAGAAATAAACGTAAAAGTAAAAATATATTTAATTAATTCTTGTTTTCTGATAATTATTCGATAAAGTTAAATCACTTGTCCATCCCTATGACTGAATAAGGGCGTAAAATCAGGGTAGTGTACCTAATAACTGACGTCCCTAACTAGGGGCCACGCCCACCTTTCATTTAGGGCCCTGATTCAGGGTGGTGTAATAGGGGCATAAACCAACAATTGGGTAGTAAAAAATTGGTTTAATAGTCAAAGGCAACACTAAAACTGCGCAAACTACCATAGTACCTACTTACGTTCTTACTCTGAGGTGTGGAGTGTAAAGGCTACCACATGATCGATTCAAATAATGAGTTATAAGAATCAGTCGATGTAAACATTGATAATTTAGTACTAATTTATAAGTTTAAAAAACCGATAACAGTTGCCAAAGTAATATAATAAGGTCGGGGAAAAAGTTTCTTCTTATTTTGTTTCTATATAATTGAAGAAAATCTCTTTGGTTGTACTATTTGTATCTGGCTGGTTGTAATATCAATACATATAGGACATGAAACCACTTTCTCGCCATTTTTCATTTGTTTTTCTGTCCGCCAAAACGATCTAATGAAAAAAGTCGATACATTCTGAAGTTTTATTACAAAAAAGGTAAAAATACAACTCAAGCCGCGAAAAAAGAAGAGTAGCATAAAGTTAGTTCAAGTGTCACCCCCCCTCACCTATAAAAAAAAATTGTCGGATTGAACAATCCGACAATTTTTTTTTATAGGTGAGGGGACAAACAAGCATACGGCTCCCCTGATGGTAAGTGATTACCGCTTTCCATGAACAGCTGCAACACCAGGGGGATTGCAGATTCGTTGGCGGCCTTTTAAAAAGGAATAGGCTCTTTTCTTGAAGGTCCCTAAGTCGTATCGGTCCGGAAAAATCTCTGGTGGTAGATCATTCCACAAGCAAGTTGTGCGAGGAAGAAAACTTCTTTTAAATCGCTTAGTGGTGGACCGCCAGTCATCCAGATGGCATGGATGGTATCGCGAATTTTGACGCGAAGTGCGATGGTGAAACTGTGCGGCTGGAATTAGTCCGAATAATTCCTCAGAACACTCCCCGTGGTAGACCCGATACAATACGCAAAGAGATGCAATATCTCTTCGCAGTGCCAGTGAGTCAAGCCGATCGGAAAGAGCTCGGTTGCCGACGATTCGAACTGCTCTGCGCTGGATGCGATCAAATGGAAGGAGCTGGTACTGGGGAGCCCCGGCCCAGAGATGGGAACAGTATTCCACGTGCGGCTGAACCTGCACCTTGTAAAGTTGCAGGCGGTGAGCCAGCATGAAAAACTGTCCCGCTCTGCTGAGCACGCCAAGTTTTTTAGAGGCCAATTTGGCTTTCTCTTCCAAGTGATCACGAAACCGTACGTCACTTGATATGTCGACGCCGAGGATTCCGATACTGGCTGAAACAACAAGGGGAGTGCCTTGAAACTGAGGAGATACGACGAAGGGGTTCTTTTTAGCGGTAAACGCGCAAACTTGTGCCTTCTGGGGATTAAAGCCGCTAGATTTAGTCGCCCCCAGTCCGAGATTTTGTTCAACAAAGTCTCGACTTCAAACTCATGTATGTCCCGGTACTCGGCGACCCAGAGATGAAAGATATGGCTGACAGAAGATCCCTTGGACAGCCTTGGCGAGAGACCAGAATGCACGTATTCCCGAAGGAAGACGAACAAGTTTCTCGCCAATTCTGCCAATGTGCTCTGACTTTGCCTTAATAATGACACTTTTGAAGGACCTGGAAGCAAAAGTATACTTTTTTTAAGAACGCTGGTATTTACGTCCCGAGATTAGCGAGCGAGTATGGCGAGCCCAGGCCTGGTAACACTCCTGCTTATGATGTAATGAAATTTTGCAGGAGCGATCAAGCCAAGGCTGGGTTCATCCTCCGATAGGTACCACAGATGATGGAATAAAAACTTCCATCCCCTATAGCACCACATCAGCGACAGAATCAGCAACAACGCTGGGATCATCCGGCGAAAAGCAAACCCGCCTCCTCTGGACTCCGTCTTAAGGGTAAGATACAAAGAAAGATTGACACAGGTCCGTCCGTGACAACACCGTCCTAATCTGCTGACCTATAATGCCAAAACGGCGACAACCTGCAGTACGCAACCGCGATGGGAGCGTGAGTGGCACCGTACTCCGGATCAGACAATGATCCGATGAGCCAAGAGGGGCATCGATGGAGACCTGATATCCGTCCGGATGAGAGGTCAGCAAAAGGTCCAACAGGGAAGGTACAAGGTCTTCCATATCTAAAATCCGTGTAGGCAAGGTAACCAGTTGTGTCAGATCATATTTCAAAGCAAAGTCGCAAACAGATCTACCCGCATGATCGGTTAAACGAGAACCAAGCCGTTCAGCGTGGTGGGCGTTAAAATCACCAAGCATCACGATCTATGTGGATGGGACCTGTTGTAGGACGGGGTCTGCACCCATCTGAATGTGTTCGATCAGTCGTTCTGTGTCGGCATTACCGTTATGGGACCTATATAGGCACCCGTAGACGCGGGGATGATCGCCGCAGTCTACGCGTAGCCAATAGGTTCGTAACTTCAAGGCTGCCGAGGCGTCGGTAAAACAGATGTCCTCTTTGACGTACACGTAAACTCCAGCCCGGGGCACAAAAGAGTGTTCTAATCTGTACCTCGGGTAGGAGAGATATGAAGTGTCAGCCGGAGAGGACACCTATGTTTCGGTTAGAAAGAGAAAGGCCGGCTTCACCGTTTTCAGATGGTAGTGGACGGCGTTAAGCTTTGAATGAAGTCCCCTGATGTTACAGAAATCCACGGATAGCGTGGCAGGGGGCGCCTTTGACTTATTTCTCGGTTTGCCCCAAGTGGGTTTAGTCTCGAGCCGAATTTCGCCCCCTCCAGAATACGAGGGGGAGCCTGAGCACCCACGCTCAGGAAGAGTAAGGGAGTTTTAGCGTGGATGCTAAGCGAGGGGTTCTCCGTCACCGGGGGTGCTGGTACCCTCCTGGAGTAGTGTTATATTTTACTCCGCTACCATGTTAAGGGGGAGGCGATTGGGCCCCCGGTCACCTGCACTCACAAGACGAAATGCAGAAGCAAAGCTTCTACTTCACGCCGGTCTTCTGTGAGGTCGTGGTACCACCCCGGTTTGAGCCGGCCCATACGTACAACAGCATAGGCTGCTGCGTGGCTCTACATCTGTTGCTTGTTTATGTCAAAGGTACAGCTCGCTCTGTCCGCCCTCTTACGATTACAGTCGATGTCATTTTTTGAAAAAGTGGAGCAAGATCGTCTTATTAGTAGTTACAACATAGCCGAGGAATTAAAGATTGTTCACAAAATAATTTTGATCCATTTGAAAAAATCTGGTTACACAAAAAAGCCCGACATTTGGGTACCACACGAGCTCACTGAAAGAAACCTAATGAATTGTGTATTCATTTGCAATTCTTTAATGAATCGTATTGAAACCGAACCAAGAAACACGAACATCCAAGAACATGCGCAATAGATCGTGGTCAAAGAATAGTCAAGCTCCACAGACTGTAGCGAATCCAAACTAACACACAATAAAGTGATGATGTGCGTACGGTGGGATTGGAAGGAGATCGTTTATTATGAGCTTTTACTGTCGGGAAAAGCTATTGATTCGAATCTCTACTGCCAACAACTAATGAGACTCAAGCAAGAAATTGAGAAAAAACGGGATTGACAAACGGAAAAGGAGTGGTCTTGCATCATGATAACGCCAGACCAAACACATCTTAGGCCACTCAGCAAAAATTGAGAGAGCTTGGTTGGAAAGTGTTAAATGCATCCATCACACACGGGTGACACTGAAATTTCTTAGAAAATCAAAAACTGAACAAACTAGCAAGTTATTAGTTTTAATATATCTTTTCAAAATAGTGTCCATTTACATCGTTGCTCACTAGTCCTTAGCTCTTCAACGGCATTTTGAAACACAGCTAATGCTTCCTTGGCGTCCATAAAACGTTTTCCTCGAGGTTTTTCTTTTATTACCGGTCGGTCGGGGCCACCCCGACAGCAGACTGTCTATTAGTTTCAGGATAACAATAAATACTGCTTTCGTCACCCGTAAGTATGTCCAACACAGCATTTGTGTCACCTCCGTTAAATCTTTGAACCATTTCACGACGCCAATCAACACGACGGAGTTCTTGGGGCACTGTCAAACTATGAGGTATCCACCGGGCACAAAGCTTTCCTGACCGCTAAATATTCATGGAGGATTTTGGGCACTTAAGTCATAGCGATGCCTAATTTGTCAGAATCTGCTGATAAGTCCCTCTTTTGTTAATCTCCATCATACGCCGCAAAAAACTGATATTATCTTCAGTCGTCGTCGTAGAAGGTCGTCCCTCGCGCAGATCATCGGTAAGATTAGTGCGACCACGTTTAAACTCATTAAACCAGTTGTAAACAGTGACACGAGATGGGGCTTCATCGTGAAAGACCAATCGAAGTCTATCATAACTTTCTAGTTGACTTAATGACATCGAAAGTCATAAAAAATCATTTAACGAAAAATTTTTCGCATTAAATTCATGCTGACGTGACACAGACAATTTTCAATTTGCCGCCAAATCGTAAACAAAGGACAAATTAATAAAATACATACACAATAATATTGGTAAAGAGTTCCATTTTTAAACTTTGAACTTATTTTTTATTATATCGTTTACAAGTGGCCAGTTTAAAAAAATTCTGTGTCGCCCTCGTATAGTATAGACCTTGCACCCTCAGATTTTTACTCGTTTCGGTCTCTTCAGAATTCCTTCGGTAGAGTATGAGACAAGATAGTAAAATAGTAGTAGTAAAAAGAGAGAGAAAGTTACGCAATTCCTGCGCACTCTCTGAAATATTTAGGCTGGTATCTGTTTGTGATTTTAACCAGATTCGGGTTACCAATAAGCAACTTACACGCCTTACTATCTAATGCTACTAGATGGTATTTTGCAAAGAAGGAAGTATTGAATAATATATATTTCAAATATTATATTCCC
Organism: Parnassius smintheus behrii; assembly: GCA_036936625.1. Classification (NCBI taxonomy): domain Eukaryota; kingdom Metazoa; phylum Arthropoda; class Insecta; order Lepidoptera; family Papilionidae; genus Parnassius; species Parnassius smintheus. Next base: position 26,262,081 of record JAUPFT010000013.1, on the reverse strand, counting down.
TTCTAAAAGAGGAATATCTTTTTTTTTTTTGGGTTACTTTAGGCAACTTTAAACCAATTTGTTAATCGATAAATTGTTTTTTTTTTATATGATTATTATGTACTAGATTATTACAGTGGCGAAGCTACAGCTCCAAACTAGGGCAAGCCCAAGATATAAATTGATAAAAATATAGATTGTTGTTTTTTGCAGTTTTATAAAAATACACCAATCTTGATCTGTCTCCACGCTTCAGTTTCATATTCAGGACGTATTTAACAAAGCACACAGAAAGCATACTACTGCTAGATAGATTTTATTGTATATCAGCAATTGCATAGCTTCGGTGGCTTTGAAGAAGGCCGTTTGAGTTTGTTTAAGCGAAAGAAAAAAATATTTACATCCAATACAATATATGAACAAAAGTAAAATATGAACAAAGTACAAACAAACTATGTACAAAATAAAAAAAACAAATTATTTACATTGTAATGGATAAGAGATAAGATAAGATAAGATAAGTGGAATCGTCTCGAAATTTCGAATAAGTCGAATATTTATCGAATATAAAATCGAAATTTTAAAATAAGTATAAATCCACTTCCAGATCCTTCAAAACAGTTATTGTTTAAACAAAATATGAGCACATTGGCGGAATCCACGAGAAATTAGTTCGCCTTCCTTCGGGAACTGGTGGCGTATGGTAATTTGCCAAGGCTGTTCAAGGGAATTTCTCTAAGCCATCATAGAAGTGATGGATTACAAATATGGAATTGATGACTTACAAAAATTCCTTTGGACATTTGGGACGACTTGCGGGTCCACGCCTCAAAAGAGAAAGCTGAACTTTTAGGCTCCATTTTTGCGTCCAACACGACCCTCGATAACAAGGAACATGCCACCGATCATCATGAAGTGTGAGTGCTCTGTGCCTGATGTGCGATTCACAGAATACTCAGCACGCAAACACTCCTCTCCCAGGATATCAGGATATCCACAAGTCGAGTGGGCCCCTCATTTATGCCGAGGACGTGTGTTCCAAACGTGTGCACCGATATTAAAGCGTCTTTTCTGGTACTCCTACTCCGTAGGCGAGGTGCCGAATTCATGGAAGACGACATTCGTGCATCCGTCCCAAAAAAAGCTAACCGCTCTGATCTTTGAAGCCTATCGCCATCACCTCTTTGTTCTCGAAAATAATGGAATACATTATCAACTGCCATTTCATGCGGTACCTTGAGGAGCACCAGCTGATTAATGACACACCGATCGGCGCAGGCCGACTGCCCGCGTCCACCAAAACAAACCCCTTTGTCATATCTTCTTAATTTCAGGACACTCCTCTCGTTGCCTCATCTGGCATCGGAATCCTTGGCCTCGACATGTCGAATGACGCGTTCGTCGTTCGTCGAATGAATGTTCGCGGAAGGCCAAATTGCTATCGAAAAAGCTTGTGCAAGCTTGTTTATAAGGCGCAAGTTCGGCCTCACATGGAATACTGTTTTCATCTCTGAGCTTTGGCACCTCAGTGCCAACTCCTTCCGTTTATCGCATCCAGACTCGAATTGTCGTCGACAATCATCGGCTTGATTCACTGGCGCTGCGAAGATAATATGTTAAATCTTTTTGCGTATTTTATCGTTACCATCTCTGTGATTCACTAAAAGTTTTCTTCCTAATACAAATTCCTTATGCAATCGACTACCACCAGCGATTTTTTCGGACCGGTACGATTTAAGGGCCTTCAAAAAAAGAACCTACTCTTTTTAAAAAGGCCGGCAACGCATCTACAATTCCCCTGGTGTTGCAGTTGTTCATGGGTGGTGGTAGTCATTTACTAACATGCGAGCCACATGCTCATATGCCCCTTCTTCAATTAAAAAAAATCTTTAGGCCATCCGTAAGGGTTTGTTTTGAAAAATCCCAAAATGCATAATCGTTTGACTTATCATAGAGTACATTCATAAAGTTCGAGTCTATCGCCCTGTAAAATAAAAAGTTTTACACAAACCATATTTTACCCTCTTGGGAGTTGAATTTTTCAAAATCATAAAAGGCAGCTGCTGTCTAAATTTAAGATTTCTTCGTCTAAAGGTTAGGGCTGTGCGTTGATAGGCGAGTCTGTGAAAGAGTGACTGTGACACTACGAGACTTAACGACATCTTAAAATGGAGTAGTGTTTGAGTATTTGGCCATGAGTCACGTGTTATTTATATAGAATTTGGATATTTTTAAATAGAGCTCCAACTTGTTTTTGCCTCGGGGCCCCTGGTTACATAGCCACACCACTGAAAGTAAGGTCGGTTAGTTAGTTGGCTGGTTGGTTGATTTAGTTGGCTTCGAGTAGTTAAAAAAAGAGTAAAATTAATGTTACAGAAATGTGGTCATAAAAGAGTATGTTAGGGCTGACACTGAATGATAAGGTTATGAAAAATTGAGTAATAAGAGAAAGTGTAGTTTGTAAAATATTGTGACCAGAAAATTAACAAAAACGAGCGAGTGCCTCTGTGACAAAAAGGAGATAGGTAATATTAATTTCCTGATATTTTTTTATGGAATAAGGGTGACAAACGCGCACCAGATGGTAAGTAGTTGCTGTGGCCCATTGACATCTACATCTATCCTCGATTAAGAAATAAAATGCTGATGCGTTGTCCACTCCTGAGGATTAAGACAGAATGCCGTGTTGCCGGTATAAAAGGTCTCCTGTTCTCTATATTCACCGTAAGAAACAGGAGAATTAAGCTGCTATTTTACGTAGCCAAAGTCCTTCACTATTTGCACACCAAACTTAATTAAAATTCATCCAGTTATGTTTACGTGAAAATTGTGAACACAAAATGCAGATGTTTTTTTTTTAGAATAAGGGTTACAAACGAGCACACAGTTACCTGATGTCTCGCTGTGGGCTGTCGTCGCTTTCACGTAATATAGTGTCCTAGAGACACTATATTACGTGAAAGCGTAGTCCTGCCCTGGTCCAGACGACTCATGCGTATTACAACGATCCTGCGGCAACTATGATTAGTTGCCGCTGGACTCCACGCGTAAAAAAAATTAGAAAGATACTTGTATTTAGAACTTATAATTTAGACCTATATCGGAGAGATTATTCTTTAATTTTTTATCTACTTCCATAAAAAATATAGAAGATTCAATTCATCCTGAATTGAAACGACTATGAGAGACGTACGCGGGGGCCGCGCAAAGCCTAAATTTGGTGTGGTCGAAATTACTTTTGCGAGGCCCCTGGCGACAAATAAATATTTTCAATTTCCAAATACAATTCGTATTCGTATTTAAATTCCCACTACAACCCGTCATAAATCCCTGGTGAACGTAGGCCTCCACAACGACTGTCATGGTCTGGAACCACCCAAGTACTTGATGTATTTGGGTGGCTCAAGTGGCACTGCCTGTACGTTTACCTGGTCGTTCGACCTCCATTTAGTCAAGGGTCAACTTCTCTATAGATTTTTGATTCTTCGAGATATGACCGGCCCATTGCGCATTCTTTACTAATACGATGGACGTTGCCGGTAACTCTGGTTCTGCTGCGGATTCTGTTATGCAAAGTAACTCCGATGACATCACAGCTTGTAGAACGGCTTTAAGTATTCTCATGAGTTCGATTTGTCGGTTGACCATATTTATTTACACGATAGCGCTCTTATTAAAATCATTTAAAATTTAAATAAAGACAATGTATAGAACTTCAAAATATTATACCCTTCCGCATGGTTTCCAATGGATGAAGTAGGGGAGACCGGGGCTGGTTGACTAAATTTCAGCTTAAAGCTATCTATTCTTATTTCCTTAGAGTATATTAATTTAAAAACGAGTTCAGTTAATAGATATACTATTAAGCTTTGGAAAAAAGTGGCAACAATCACTTTAATCATTATGATATAGAGTACAGGCCAGTTCTTGTATAATAGGAAAAACTAGTCAACCTACCCCATGCTTGGGGCAGGTTGACTAGTCAACTGGGGTAAGTTGACCTATGAAGTTGTAAAGGCAAAACCTACGAGGAAATAGGATAAAAGACACAAAAATGTAGGTATTACTCATTTTTTTTATTGGAACCAATAAGCGAGCTTCCACCACTTAAATCAAACACATTAAATCACAAGAATAAACAATCAGACGTTTCAACATTAGGTAATACGAGTACCCAAAAATAAACTAACTACTTTCTTATTCAATATTTAAAACAAAACGAAATAACTTCTCATAAACTTCAACCATTTTGTAACAAACAATCCTGTCTAACTAATATAATTATAAAATTTATTATTTGGTATTAATAAAATTATTCATTTTGAGATCATACTCTTAATCAGTCTTCTAAATCGGACGTGTAATTTTTGCATTCATAGAACAATATGTTCCCATTTACACATGTTGTGTGTACCCACAACTTGCACGTAGTGCATTGAACCCATTCTTCTCCTAAATACTAGAGCTATAGGATTCAGTGCACTCCAAACAAAATGTTTCATCCCCATTTCTTTAGTCCGTAATAAATGTCTGCTTCTTTCTTCAAGTAACTCTCCAAAGCCAGCTCTTCCTCGTCACTAAATATTTGTCTATTTCTTTTGTAGCCAACGCTGTCCAAAGTTGATTCGGTTTTCGATAATTCAGGATTTTTTTCTAATTTTTTCTTCATATTTACGACGTGGCGTTGTAGTGTTTTATACGATATAGCAAACTTTTTCGCCGTAGAATTAATACTTTTTTCGTCAAAGATAACTTGCTGACATGCTCTATCTATTACATCTTTGGGTGCGCTCCCTTTATCAGTCTTTCTCTTGTATGTTCGCATGGTCCTGAAAAAACAAAAGTTTAGATAAAAATTTCAAAAATATTGACTTCATTTTATGTGTGGAATTTCCATAACATGATGGGGCTGGTTGACAAGGTGGTCAACCAGCCCCGTTATACATTAGTCTACTAGCCCCAAACCACCTTTTAATTTTTAAGCATGTGGCATAACCTCAAAACTGCGACGAAATCAAATAGAATAGCACATATAAGAAAGAACATGGATCAAATATTCGTTATAAATGCTTTCACAAACAATAACTATGAATAAATAGGCATTATTACAAATAACATTACAACAAAAATAATTACTTACGTGAGTTGTTTTTCAACGATACGTTCCTTCTCTCAAACGATGTGCGTGTGCGACGCCGCGTTCCCGGTGACTGAGCGGGGGAGATGCCGAACATTCGTATCTCAATGGTTAGCTCAAAGCTATTGCGTTGGACGAGTTTTTGCTAGTTAGTCAACCTACCCCTATAGTCAACCAACCCCGGTCTCCCCTAATCGCTTTTATTTTAAATTAAATTAATGAAAAAAAAATTATATTTGTTATATTAAATTTACAAACACCATATTTTGCTGCAAAACCTGTTTCACATAATATTGTTCTTTTTATATAGGTTAGGGTGACAAACGAGCACACATTCCACCTGGTGGTAAGTGGTTGCTGCGGCCCATAGACATCTACATCTAGCCTCGATTACAAATCAAAATGCAGATACGTTGTCACCCGTGAGGACTAAGATGGAATGCTTCGTTTCCAGTAAAAAAGGTCTCCGGTTCTCTACACTCACCATACGAAACACAGCAGCAATAAGCTGCTATTTCACGCTGGTATTCTGTGAGAGTGTGGTCCTTCCCCAGTCGAGCAGACCCATTCGTGCTACAACTATACTACTAATATAACTGCAGCATGACTACCACGTATCAATTATAAATAATATAAATTCAATAATTATGAGCGAAATTTCTCACCAACCTCCGTCTAGGTGTGAACTGAACACTTTTTGTGAAGGTTACTATCCGTTAAAAACCTAACCCTTGGCAAACATTATGTAGTTAAACTGAGCATATGGTGCTAGATTTCAAATCATTGTATTCGAGAGACTAGAAGTTATGAATTCTGTCTTCAAGACGATTCGTAATGACTTTCGAAAATAGAAGAATATAGAAGAAATAAGCTGTAGTTCATAAGGACGTTATCATCTATTTTAAAAAACGGGATATTTAGCTCCACTTTTGTTCCGCTTCGTTTGTGGCATAGTGCCAAATGGAAGGGCAACAATAAATAGCTCCTGAAGGATATTATGTACCGATTCTCTACTCAGTTGCTCTATTAGCTATAAAGCTCTATTTAATTTTCAATCCCCATTAGACACCTTGCCATTTTTAAAATGCTGGTGAGCCATTCTAATTTCATTTAGAATGACGTCAGGGACTTCGTCAGGATAATGTCGAATGAAATTTGTACTTAATCACATTCAAAGTATCTTGTCGCCAGCTATGTCGCTGACGCTGTTAGTCTTCAACTTAGACAGTAACAACCACTTCTATATTATTTATAGGTTTTAAGCAACTAATGGATTATGCTCCTCTTGAATAAGCGGACCTCTTTAACTCTATTAATTTTTTAGGTCTCATTACATCCACATGCTGTTCTTCTTCGCCAACCACACGTACGTTATAGATTAATTGCAGCATGGCACCTGAAACAACTTCGAAGAATTGTTCATTGGGCAAAAAAAGTTGATTACTTTTCATTACCATCCTTGATCACTTCAAAATAACTTCCGGCAATCTCGTTTGATTTTTGAATAGACTCAGCAACCGTTAAGACACGTGAAGTTAGTGTGAAGCAAATGGAATGGGAAATTTCGCGCTATATAGTAGAAAGTTTTTATACGTGGTAGAGCCATGCTGCAGTTATATTAGTGGTATAGTTGTAGCACGAATGGGTCGGCTCGACCGGGGAAGGGCCACGCTCTCACAGAATACCCGCGTGAAATAGCAGCTTAACGCTGCTGTGTTTCGTTTGGTGAGTATGGAGACCGGAAACCCTTTTTACTGGAAACGAGGCATTCCATCTTAGTCCTCAGGGGTGACAACGCATCTGCGTTTTGATTTGTAATCGAGGATAGATGTAGATGTCTATGGGCCGCAGCAACTACTTATCATCAGGTGGACTGTGTGCTCGTTTGTCACCCTATTCTATATAAAAAAAAGTTAATCGCCGGCAAATGTTACTATACCAAATTTTGTCATAGTCTTGCGCCGTCTCAGGACGATAGCACGGGATCATAATAAATTAAAAGGGTTTCTTGTATGACTGTGTAACTCTAAACAAAATGTCGATTTCTTTGTAAAGCTTTTCGTGTTTTTGCTCCATAGCACGAATGATGAACGAATGAATGGATAAATAGTTTGCCTTATATAGACAAACAAAAGACCTTTATAAAAGAACGTGGAAACTAACGTCTACAGCCATTAGGCCGGGCCAAATTTAAAATTCGTGACGTATCTTGATCAGTCGTATCTTATCGAGTACTTGTATCTCATGCATGGGTGCCCATTTGGAACCCACGTCATACCTTATCATTAGACTCATTTGTGCTACAACTATACCTCTAACAAAGATGTTTTAAAACATCTTTGACCTCTAATATAGCTGCAGCATGACTCTACCACATTAAAAGAAATGTAGGTAAAAACTTCAAATTTTGACTCATAATATTTATTTCTTCAGATAACAACCCCAAAATCCTGACATATCGTAATTTTGTCCAGATATTTCAGTTTTTCGTTCTTACAACCCTATTTCCAACGATATAGCCCAGGATCGCGATTATGTTACACGTCAGTGCTACGCGAGGAAGAAACGATGAGCCAAGATGATTAAATATGGACCCGGCCTTAACAATTATGGAGAGTAGTTGCGTTACCCACTCAATGCTTCCTACGGTAAATTGCACTGGTGCTTTGTGGTTACCGTTCACTAGACTACTTCATGACTTGTAATTTCAATATACGCATACCCTTTTTATACATATAAATATTCAAATCTATCCATTGTATGCCAACTAAATTTCACATACTCGTGAGGGAAGCAGCCTTTCCTGTGCAAGGGTTATAAAGCTCTGCGTTTATTAATGTGTTGGACAGGATTTCAAATCACATATTGCTGGCTAGCCAGGTAGCTGGTACGCGTACATTCTGCTTATGTCCACCAGCTTTCCACTTAAAAGTTGTGGGTGTGACTTGATACATTTTGTAATATAATAGTGATTTATATATAATTGTACATAATTTTAGTACACTACCTACATAGTATTTTTTATAATATAATCTTGAAAACCGAATACACAGTCCACCTGATGGAAGGTGGGTGCCGTGGCTCAAAGACACCTATCCTCGATGAACCCACACCTTGAACGAGTTAATTCGTTCAAGACCTACACCTATCTTCGATTAAAAATCAAAATACGAAAAGTTCATGTCACCTCTGAGGCTAAGTTGGAAAGCCTCGTTTCCATTAAAGAAAGTCTCCAGTTCTCTACACTCACGTTATGCTGCTATTTTACGCTGGTTATCTGTGAGGGCGTGGTCCTTCTCCGATCAATCCGACCCATTCATGCTACAACCATAATAATGTTGCAGAGTAGCTCTACCACGTTTAAATATATTGACTGCCTCTTTGTTCGACTAAAATAAGAAGAAATAGTAAGTAGATCGACTACTCATCATAAAAGGTTCGATTGTTAAATTGAGCCAAAGGCAGTTGCGCTTTAAGACCGATTTACACTTCGACAAGTACAGTAGCGAGTTTAGTTACGGGCAGTTGACAGTAAATGGTTAAGTGGGCAGTAGCGTTCAAACAATGTCTTCGTGGCGAGTTTAGTTAGGGACATTAGTTCATAGAGTTCGTTGGAGTATGACGTTTCAAGACTACAGAATTTTTTCGGTTTTCGTTTAAGATGGTTCTAGGATTACGTCAAGAATTATATGATCCAGTCAGTGAAGTATGTTTGTTGTTAAAGAATTTTCATGAGTGCAGCATCGCGAGCAGGTTTAATTTTACAATTTGAACTTCTACTACTATATAAACATTCGTGTTCTAAATACTCCTGTACGAATTTGTACGTGATATCTTCCGTCCATTTTATTATTAAAACTCAATATAAAACGTATAAATATTCAATAAACATTATGGTACAAACTTTGTGGCGAGTTTCATTATAAAAGTACAATTGTTCGTTTTGGCGCGCAAACGTTGCGTCCTGTCAACTTATGCACTGAACTAAACACGCTCGTTTACACGAACGGCGAGTTTAGTTGCGGGTGGCAGGAGAAGCGCGGGAGGGCAGCACTTCGCACTTAACTCGCCGAAAAATAGCTCGGTCGACTATCTCGTTCAACTTAATCGTTAACTTGCTACTTAACTCGCTTATTGCCGTTCAAACGAGGTTCAAACTTAACTCGCCAGGTTCGCAAGTTAACTCGCTACTGTACTTGTCGAAGTGTGAAAGGTCTTAAATGTCAAGAAATTCCCGAATTTCAGAAATTGGTGATGTTTACCTCCGTGTCTTAGAAAGCAAGCATGTAAAGTGGTTGATCCAAAGCCAGATCTTAGTATCGAAGTGCCGTCCCACTCATCGAACCATGAGAGTGTCTGCGCACACACTCGCGCACCATAACACTAGCCTGCACAATGGCAAGACTCCGTTGAAAGTTGAAACTAGCCGCCCTAAACGTAATTCGGTCTTATGGTCGCCACCCACGGTCAGTTGATCCGTGACACACATATACATCGATAGTTATAAATATATCAATATCGTAGTTTTACAAAAAGGTAAGTTTATTTACCGATACATCGAAAATCCGATATTTTAAAAAATATCAACAATTCTAGTTTCAACTGATCAGTTGAACTGACCGTGTTTGTCGTCCATTACAAATATATTTTATCTTTTACTATATATCTATCTGTATCTATATGTTTATTTTTTAAAACACTCATAAATATTTATATTACGTATTACGCTATTTGCTGTAGGTTATCACGTTTGCAAAGTATTTTTTAAGTTAACTTTGGTCACAAATACTGGATAATATGATAGCGAATCCTACACGGCTACGGTAATATAATGTATATGGCTATTAATATGAATGCAATAAATAAATACCTAATACATTTCATATTATTTTTATTAAGTAGATAACTTTATATAAACTGAAATATTATGCGAAGTGCCTAAATATACAAAATACCAAAGGAATCATAAATCAAACACGTAAAATTTTAATCTTTACACTTATAATAAATCTGTAGAAAAATTATTATTATGAGTTCACGATTCACACAAAAACTACTGCACGGATTTCCATGAAGTGAAACTCATCGTGTAACCAACCAGAAATGGCAGAATAACGCCAGCTGGGCCATGTAGTAAAACATAAATTCAGTCTATCTTTAATGTGTTACGAATAGCAACGTCGCATTGGTGCAATAAAAAAAATGTTTGGAATAAACAATTCGTTTCGTAACTATAAATTATTATAATATTATAACGGTATACGACGAATAATGTGTTCTGCTACTAATAAATATCAGAGGTCATGCAGCACGTATTAGTACGTAGTACCTACTATTATTTATTCTGTGGTACTAGAGAGCAGTGAAGGCCACGACTGCAAATGTTTTTGTTGTATCGTGCTTAGCTTACTTATTTTTAATTCAAACACAATTATTTGTTATCAAGTTTTCTTAATATCAAGTTATAAATTTGACGATTCATTTTCATAATTATAAGTACCTATTTAATATTAAAAAAATTGTCAAACAATTTTAATTCTCAGTAACGTTACGTATGTCAGAAGCCGATGAATTAAATGAGAAAAATAATATTTCGTTTAGTAGCTTAATCATATCCTGCAATTTATATTTTTATAAAATACAAAAGAGCCAACCTTATACCAACAGATATCGTCAAATTATTGTTATTCAAGTTAAAAGTACTGTATATACTACTGCAGACATATGTAGGTGTAAGGTATATATCAATTACAAAAGTAAGATTTTAAAGTAAAACTTCTTTATGCACGCTCGACTTGGAGAGTAAGCTGGCAAGACGAACGCGTGACGAAAGTTACGAAAAGTGTGATCGGGCGAGGCGAACGGGAGTTGAGTGGGGGATATAAGTATGAGAGAGAAGTGCGCGCGCACATTTTCTTTCTCTCTTTCTTTCATAGCCAGTTATATATTTCGTAATTTTATTTAGTTTTGAACAATTTTAGAATTAACATTTTGTTCAATAAATTAAATATTCTAGGTTTAAAGTGAATAAAATTGTGTGGTCATGCTTATGACCACACAATTTCAAAAAAAAAACGAGTGTGCTTACACTCTTTACATAAATATTTTCACTAAAAATAAAAGTAGGAAAGCGCAGGACTTTCTTAGCTTTTACATTTTAGGAAAGCGGAAACAATGGAAGCTTTTGTTTATTGTGCTGCTTGCATAACTTTTGTGAGGCTGTATGAACAGGTGGCGCAAAAATAAAAGAAGTAACGGAAAACTCCAGCTTATAAGCATTCTTTCAGAATTTTTTTAGTCTAATGTTGCCGAGCTCTGTAAAAAACTTCTTGATAGGACTTGAACTAGTATGTCGTTTATATTGTTATTCAACAATGAGGAAACTCGTCAATCAATCCAAGTATCCACTTTCTTTAATTTTTAAAGGTCAACAAAATATATTCTTTATCTATTTAAAAACGATATTTTTAGTAGTAGAACCGTTTTGCTGTTAAATTAAACAAAATGAAAATATAATAGTGTATTGTAAGAGTAGTTACGTTGTACCAGTTCTGGCGCACTGAGTCAGTACTACTATACCAGTAGTTAGGTTGTACCAGTTCTGGCGCACTGAGTCAGAAGTGGTACAAGTACGATGTTCGTCGACTCACGATCCTAAAAAAAAAAAAAAAAAAAAAAAAAAGTTTTGGCACGCTCTGATCACGAATCTGCGGTCCATTTTTGCGTAGGATGCACGGTTCCGGAGATGTGCAGATCAATTAACTCTTATCTAATTGATATCCGGTGTAGCCTCAACCGTTATTAGCGCTCCATTGTCCTTATCTACTTTTCTATTGTTCATTCAATACCGTCATTATCTATTCGTGCGTCGGATTATCAGTGCTATTATATTATATATACTCCTCGGTTCCTATCTACAACGGTAATCTGAATCATCAATAAAATACATTACCTAATTTTGTTACAATTTTTATTTACGAAATACATAATCTTATTACTTATTATCTATAAAATAGGAGCGAAACATCTCATCCACTAAAATATCGTTGTATAATGTGTTCCCTGTAAATATACTCGTAAAACTATGCATTGAACATCCCTGAAACTTATATAGCAAATACATTAAGCAATATTCGCCACAAACTAAAGTCCACTCATTCTGAATCCTATCAACATTCCAGTTCCATCTTTTACAATTCTTTTTTAAAAACTCTAGATGATATCGTACAGGTGCTCGTCTATATGAATCAAAATAATGACCGACGTCATTCATATCGATATACAAAGCTACCCAATGTGACCCTGGTTTATCATCTGTACCCAAATTGCATATTACCTAGTCAGGTCATAAATTCTATTACATGTTGAATATAAAATAATTGAAACAAGTTTATTCATTATGTAACCATTTATATACCAAAATGAACTTAACAAAACATAGATTTCTATGACACTATAGTTTATTCAAAATGACCTCCGTGATTTTGAATACAGGCCTTCAATCTGCGCGGCCAGTCGTCTATCGCACCACGAACGAGGTTCATGTCAATATCGGCGGCTGCCTTAATCAAGGATGTCTTGAATGACTCCAAATTGGGATGAGACTTTGAGCACGCCTTTTCCTCCAAGTGTTGCCATATCTTGTAATCTAACGGATTCGAATCTGGACTGGAGGAGGGCCAGTCTTTGTGTCGGATGAAGTCGATTTCACGCGCCGCCAGCCAGTCTTGTGTGCTCTTCGCTCTATGAGCTGACGCCGAATCTTGTGGGAATACCCAGTGCCTGTTATTGAACATGGTATGAGAAACAGGTTACACAAGGTTCGTCAGGAATGTATTTTGATACACAACTGCATTCGTTTTTACATTTTTCTCACAAAAATGTGCCTCTGTTAAACCCCAATAAGAAACTCCCAACCACACCATGAGCGAGGATGGAAAATGACCCCGTTGGACACGCGGAATACGGTTGCTTGCTTCTTCACTACTGTGTGCGTACACCTTATCATTTTGTTTGTTGTAGCTCTCTTCTACGGTAAAAATTTTTTCATCCGAAAAAAGAATTTCCCGATATTTTTTTCCCGCGTACCGCTTCAACAAAGCGCGGCATCTCTTCAGTCTCAGGTCCATTAGACGAGCATTCAAACGATGTCCTGTTTTTCTTCGATATGCCCGAAGCCCTAAGTCTTCATTTAACGCCGTGGTTCTGCTTAACCCCATCTGAAGGGCCAACAGTTTCTGCTTACGTTTGGGATTTCTTTGAATTCGCACCTTTACAGCTTTTATCACTGCTGGAGTCCTAACAAATCGAGGGCGGCCACTTCTTGACCTGTCAGCTACACTAGAGTCTTCATTGTATCGTTTGATGGTACGATAAACGAATCTTTTGGTTATATTCAAATTTTTCAGTATATCAAAAAATTTAATTGGCGCGTAATCGCAACTGCAACACGGTCTTTTTTAAGCGTCCACTCCATATGTAAAAATTAGTAAAATTCTAAAAAGTATACAGTTTTATTTTCATGAACAATTCGAATTCAATAAACTTTTTTGTGGCCAGCATTCTAAAAGAAAATTAGTTTTTACTGTGTGACAATACTTATGACCTGGCTAGGTATATACGTTGGTACGTGGGTGTACATGGGCAGTCTGCTAGCAGCATAAACATTATTTTCTAGACTGGGGTGAATCTTTTTCAGATGTTGTTGTACATCTAGTGTATCCATGATATTACTGCTATTAGTAGATTACTACAGTACAATCTACTCAATGACTAACATAGGAATGATCAATTATGTGATTTCTAAATATTAAATTGCATTTTTTTTCTGTTATACAAAACGTATTTGAGTCATCAATACACTGAATAAGACGCAACACGTATTTACTCATGGTGTGGTTGGGAGTTTCTTATTGGGGCTTAACAGAGGTACATTTTTGTGAGAAAGGTTAAAAACGAATGCAGTTGTGTATCAAAATACAGTCCTGACGAACCTTGTGTAACCTGTTTCTCATACCATGTTCAATAACAGGCACTGGGTATTCCAACAAGATTCGGCGTCAGCTCATAGAGCGAAGAGCACACAAGACTTTTGACAGCTCCGTGGCGTAGTGGCTTAGCAATGAGTGGCTGCGCTTGGGGGTCGCGGGTTCGAATCCCGCACGGAACAAGTATTTGTACGACCTACAAGTAATTGTTCCGAGTTTGGATGTTTGTCCTTGTGAAATTTGTGTTTGTAAACTGCCCCCACGATACAGGAGAAAAACCTAGTGTGGAGGTAACGTTCTTTAAAAACAAAAAAAAGACTGGCTAGCGGCGCGTGAAATCGACTTCATCCGACACAAAGACCAGTCCAGATTTGAATCCGTTAGATTACAAGATATGGCAACACTTAGAGGAAAAGGCGTGCTCAAAGCCTCATCCCAATTTGGAGTCACTCAAGACATCCTTGATTAAGGCAGCCGCCGATATGACATGGACCTCGTTCGGGCTGCGATAGACGACTGGCCGCGCAGTTTGAAGGCCTGAATTCAAAATTACGGAGGTCATTTTGAATAAACTATAGTGTCATAAGAATCTATGTTTTGTTAAGTTCATTTTGGTATATAAATGGTTACATAATGAATAAACTTGTTTCAATTATTTTATATTAAACATGTGATAGAATTTATGACCTGACTAGGTAATATGCAATTTGGGTACAGATGATAAACCAGGGTCACATTGGGTAGCTTTATATATCGATACGAATGACGTCGGTGAATATTTTGATTCATATGGACGGGCACCTGTACGAAATTGTAAAAGATGGAACTGGAATGTTGATAGGACTTCAGTTTGTGGCGAATATTGCTTAATGTATTTGCTATATAAGTTTCAGGGATGTTCAATGCATAGTTTTACGAGTATATTTACAGAGAACACATTGTACGACGATATGTTAGTGGATGAGATGTTTCGCTCCTATTTTATAGATAATAAGTAATAAGATTTTGTATTTTATAAATAAAATTTTTAACAAAATTAGATAATGTGTTTTATTGATGATTCAGATTAGTGTTGTAGATAGGAACAAAGGAGTATAATACAATAGCATAAGCCGACCCACACGCTGACGAATAATAGATAATGACGGTAGTTAATCAACAATAGATAAGTAGATAAGGACAATGGAGCGCTAATGACGGTTGAGGCTACACCGGATATCAATTAGATAAGAGTTAATTGATCTGCACATCTCCGGAACCGTGCATCCTACGCAAAAATGGACCGCAGATTCGTGATCAGAGCATGCCAAAACCTTTTTTTTTTTTAAGGATCGTGAGTCGACGAACGTCGTACTTGTACCACTTCTGACTCAGTGCGCCAGGACTGGTACAACCTAACTACTTGTAAGATAGGCCCGAGCAGAGCAGCCCATATAAGCAATTACGAAGTGAACAACCGACCGTTCTATGCTGTTCAGCTGTGTGTTTATGGTCTGAAATGGAAGAAATTTACAAGGACTACTTAATTTTAACCATCTGAGCCGTGGTAGCTCAGATGGTTAACGCTCGCTATAAATATAACAGAACGCGAGTAACCCGGGTTAGATCCCCGCCGGCACCAATGAAATTGTTAATTGCAATTTTAAGTGCTGATTTACCACGTGCTCAACGGTGAAGGAAAACATCGTGAGGAAATCTTCATGTCTGAGGAATAAGAAAAAAAATATTTCGAAGGCATGTGAAGTTCGCCAACACGCATTGGGGCAGCGCGGCGGACACTTCCTTGTCCTAAAACTCTCTCAGAAATGAGGGGAACCCTGTGCCCAGCAGTGGGACGTATATAGGCTGTAACTTTACTTTAACTTTTACTTTACTTTTACTTAATTTTAGTATTTTTGTAACGATGTTTTTCTAACTGTATGTTCGATGGAACGCTCACCGGATCATAATATTGAAGGAAGGCTAGAGTGTAGTATAACTAACTATAAGTGATAATAAGGGTGACAACTAAAAACTACTTACTATTTTTTCCCAACAACTTGGTTTTGATATGAATCCAAGAAATGTATCCGTGACTTGGCGTCGATGATTGTGAGATGGTGATGAGAGAGTTGGTTCTTTTCTAGCTCAAAAACTTAAGCGGCTATAGGCATTCCTGAAACACAACCAGAGTGCTTGGCACTATACCGCGTATAATAGGAATCCATACTTAAAATAAACCTGTAGAAAAATCTGATCTAATTCTAATATTTCCTGAAAAAGTAACGAAAAGGCGACTAAACAAAGGATATTAAAGCCTAATTAGTGGTTTTTAGAATTTTGACTAAACCAAGGCTTATGTTTATTTTAACAATGAGTAGAATTTTGAAAGTCATTTGTCATACTCGGTAATCGAATCGATCCAAACGTAGATTTATAGTATGTAAACAAACCAAATACAATTCTTCGCCGACATCACTCAAATTTTATTTGCAATTTTAAGTGTCGATTTACCAATTTTAAATAAAACTAGTTTTTACGGATTTTATCGCGTATATTAATATACGCGATAAACCATAAGCAAAGTCCCACGACTGGGCACAGTAGTGGGACGTAAATAGGCTTCTCCTCATTCTTCTCTCATTTCTGAGAGGGTTTTAATAGGGCAAGGAAATGTCCACCGCGCTGCCCCAATGCGTGTTGGCGATCGTCTCATGTCTTCTAAACATATGTAACTTTTTTCTTATTTCTCAGACATACAGGTTTCCTCACGATGTTTTCCTTCACTGCCAAGCACTTGGTAAATCATTACCTAAAATTGCAATTAGCAAATTAATTGGTGCCAGCGGGAGTCGAACCCGGGTTGCTTGCGTACTGTGAAATTTACAACGAGCGTTTAGCCTCTGAGCTAGTAAGGCTCCTGGTGTATATACAGAGGTATTCATTTTTTTACAATATTTACACACCTCGAACGCGATACGGAGAGGATGGGTCACAGAATAAATAACAGTGGGCTTTACTCACGACTTGTCAAGGTCATGCCACCGACTCTCATATCCGGTAGGTATATTATTATATTTATAACGTACATGTCTTTTTCCAATCTAGTCTAAAAACTTATATAACTATTGTAGTTTAAATTGGATAAAGATTTCATTATTTGTTAGCAATTGTTTAATGAAAAAGCTTTTAATATTCATAAGAAAAGCTAGACAATCTTTAAACTAGCCAAGGTGGAGCTCCGCAGTCGCACTACCGAACTGCAAACGTTACGATAACAACGGGTCCATTTCTATTTGGACGCTGATAAGCAATACCAATACAATGTCAAGCCACACGGAT
The DNA here is from genome assembly GCA_036936625.1 of Parnassius smintheus behrii. Taxonomy (NCBI): domain Eukaryota; kingdom Metazoa; phylum Arthropoda; class Insecta; order Lepidoptera; family Papilionidae; genus Parnassius; species Parnassius smintheus. The sequence continues at coordinate 26,244,657 of JAUPFT010000013.1, read as the reverse complement.
TTTTGATCGAAGCACACGGACATTATTTTGAGAAAATGGCGTCTAAAGATTTCATACTAAATCTTATTAAATTTGTTTGCAAAAGTATGAATAATGGATTAAAAGTAGATTGTTATCATAAAAAAGAAAAAGCTGCTACATTTTTCTAAAAAAATAGATTATTGCGTATTGCAAAATATGAAACGTACTATAATATTCGAAAATGGAAATTAAGGAATTTAATTCTATTTAATTAAAGTAAATATATTTTAAGTAAGTAGTAAAAATGAATGTTGAAAAAAGTTCATCACATAGTTTGTAAAATAGTTTTAAACAAAAATCGTAAATAATTTATTTTCATTGATATGAAAATACAAGAAAGCTAACTTTTTTAAACAAGACATTATACCTTATTTCAAAAACACCAAACATTTTAACAGATTATACCATGTGTTTTTTAAACTGTAACTAATAATAACAAAAAATAAGTCAGTGTAAAAAACTTGGTGTGTCTTCTGACTAGCTCTATCATTTTTAGCTTAGTAACTGTGTATGTATCTAGCTATACATTTTATTCAGACGCATGTAGAATCACTGACTTAATATTATGTAAAACTTATCGCTTTAATTCGCTTTAATTAATATAAACACGAAACTACAACAGATTTAAGTTGTTAGTCGAAAAAGTGTTTAATGTTCATTCAAATTTTCTTCTATACCAAAATCAACAAAATTACCCAAGATATCAGCATCCTCAGTAAAATCACCCGACGCAACGTTTCTTAAGAAACTATAAATTCCTTTAGCATCTCTTGGAATGAGCTTTAACAAATCAATATATTAAAGATATTAATAGTTAATTAGCAACCATCCGCTCAATTAAATACAATGATGTGTCTTATCTAGATTGAAGAGCACCTCCCGCCCTCCCTCAATTGCGTGCACTAATTCCGTCACCACCACTCCCAACACCACTATTCCAGGAAAGACACACCATCGACGATAAAACGACACGTGTTTAGGCTCTACAGGAGCTTAGCGGTCAGCCGCCGTAGAGTCTTCATCACCTGAAGATGCCTCGTGTAGAGGCGTATGTGAAGCGGAGTTTAAACGTTAAACACGTGGGGTCCACGCAGACCCCACCCGTTTTAGCGCCGGTCACGCTGCTGAATCGCATCTTTGCAGCTTACTTTGTTTATATAACCTCCAAAGAAGAGAATAGCGTATCTATAGTTAAATATAAGAGTGTAAAGTCACTTCATTGGAAGTCACGGGACGTAAGTTTACGGTTTTTTGCTCAGTTGTTCTATGAGTAGAACCGTCCTCGTAGACGAATGACACTTGAAACTAGCCAGTACCTCTGTTCAGAATACCAGAATTTTATACCAAATCTGGTGAATCACACGTTTCTGAAAAAGGAGTGACAAAATATAAAAAAACAGATAGTTAGAATAAAAACATATTTTATTGACTCCAATAACATCGAGAAAATCAACACAATAAATTCGAACTTTACATAAAAAGAGATAAAGTAACTTTTTAGTTCTAAAATGTTAGTGCTTCTATCTCTATGGTATCAGTGGGTCCAGTGAATCTCCCTAAACTTGGAGCATTTGCCATTCTTCTGCTGATTTCTTCATTATTGTGGAGTACTATCGTCTGAACGAGATCTTCACTAAAAATAGTTTGAAAAAAGACAGCGCAGTGTTACAAGCTCGAGCATCCCTTTTGCACATCGAAGATGAGTAATGATGTTTCTTGCTGGAGTTCTACTATTTCTCTTTCCTATAGGGGTCTTCGACCGGATGGTCTCTCCATCTTTTCCCAGAAGAAATTCTTTATCGTCATCGGAGTCCGAATCTGACGGAATCTGGGGTAGAAATGGATCTGCTTCATCATCATCTTCACCAAAAAACTCATTGGCAACGTTGTCATCATTTGGCAAAGTGGCATCGCCCTCTTCACTTTCTTCGGTGGACCACTCTTCGATTAGTTCTTCTCTCTCCTGCTGCTCCAGCTCAGCCCTAATCCATTCCTCGTTCGAATATCCAGCCATCTTCCTAGAAGAATGCGAAAAAATAGCTTATTCTCAAAAAATATTGAAAATAAAGGGGGGGAATGGATAACATTTTTGTTACATTGAAGTACACGTGGGGTCCGTATGAACCCCAATCACGTTTTTCAACAAAAAAAACCAAAATTATTGTGGATGACTTACCTTGACGACTGAAGCGCTCTGCCCCGCGTCTCGATTAATACAGAGTGGGAAGGTACTCGAGGCGACGGCTAATACATGCTAGGAGGCGCCACTATAGAAGAAAAATGGTGCATCTGGGGTACGCGTAATCCCCACGTGTGCTTTGGAGGGCTAAGTTGCATCGGTCCAGAAAACTCACCGATAGTAAACCATTCCACAAAGTAGTCCTGCGAGGGAGAATACTCCTAGTAAAAAGTGGTGGACCGCCAATCATCGAGGTGATGTGGATAGTATCGTAAGTTTTGTCGCGATGCGCGTTGATGAAATCTGGCGGCTGCAATTAATTCAAAAAGTCACTTAGAGTACTCGCCGTGATAAATGCGGCGGAAACTTCTGTTTTGTCCGCATGAATCAGCCCAAAGTACCATCTGAGTTACATCACGTTTTATATGCGCGCTAATAAACTATTTTAATCAAGATCCCATCTCTCGGGTACCATGCCCAGCTTCGTGCTCTAGCCAAATATGGAAATATCTTTTGCCATTAGTACCACAATGTATGCCCAATTTGTGAAGTTTCAGTTAGCACTTATAATAAACAATGCTTGTCAGTGGTCACGGTAAACAGGGCGTCTTTTCTAAATTAAGGGTCAGTGTTTATTGTGAAGCAGTTTTAACAGCAGCTAAGGCCTTTTCCTATCTCACTGTGTGGGTCCTTATTATTATTTAGTTCATCATTTATAAACTTTAATTTCTTTTCTTCAGTGGACGATAAGAAAAGGTTAATTGTATCCAAAGAGCTTGAGGAAATTATTTCCACATCATTAGGCTTTGGCACAGTATTTATTTCTGAATGGTCGAGTAACTCAATTATTAGTGAAATACAATCTATTATAAGCTGTAACTACCGTATACGGTAATGTATAACTAAGCAGACCACGCCGTCTGAAATTTTGTAATTCTATAGAACAATCTATATCTCGATCAGATCTAACATTAGGTACAGGGATATCTTTAGGTTTGAGTTGACATGATCAGAATTTTTAATTAAATCTTTTGCATTGGAGTTCACAAGATTGACTGGTAATTGACCCTTTGATTTTGACGGTAACATCTTTCTCCAACTAAATAAGGAAAAAGTTAGTGATAGTGGTGAAGGTCTGTAAAATAATAACTAAAAAACTCAATATAATAATACCTAAAAAACTCAAGCTTGACACTTTTTTGTATGGGAAATATCAGATCCTTGAATAATAGTGATATTTCCAATATAATTTCAAGATATTTAAAATATAAAATATCACTAGTAAAAATTAACACATTCAGCAATAATATGTTAAGCATCGTAAACTGCGCTATAATTTTTACTTAAAAGTCCTTACCTATGTGTTTAGCAACAATATGTTATACTTCATAGTATATACTATACGCAGTATTGTATTGTATTTAGCAATAATCTATCAAGTGGATTATCTTACCTATTTATTTCAAAAGTAACAATAAGTTAACTTATAAGGACCAAATTACATTATTTTAGTATAAGAAAAAGGAAAAAACTTTACCTTCGACATGTAACTGTGCTATTATATAATTTATTAGTTTTCTAATTTATATCAGCAACCTAACTTATAAATAAATGACCTAAAATAAATGTCTTACCGTGAAGAATTCAGCGTGTATTACGTACAATTCACTACAACAACGTTTTATAAAACCTATCAAGCAATTACAATGGGAATATTCGTCATTTTTTAAAATTTTACGTGGACTTCGTAGAACTGAATGACATTTCGCAACACAGTGTAGAGTCTCATAACATAACATCTTTATGGTGATGACAGGTAGAGCTACTTCGAATGTCGACTGTGTTAAGGAGCTTGTCATGACGGCGTATTGACTATATGACTTCCCATTTGATTTATGACATAATTTTTTTTCCATATTTATCCTATACCTTTAAACGAGCAATTCTTGTATATATATATATATATATATATATATATATATATATATATATAAACATAAACACTCACGCCTGTCACCCAGAGGGGTAGGCAGAGACTACGGACTTCCATTTGGCACGATCCTGACATACCTCTTTCGCCTCCTTTGCGTCCATATTACGTCCATAAGTCCATCGTCGGTTAAGGGTACTTCTAACGTGGCCCATTTTCAAAATATCGCCAATTTGGTCGCCAAATGGTCGATAAACTTTTTTCTAGGGCGTCCCTTCCCGACTCGGCCGTTCACATCTGCCATATAAATTAGCTTTGTCACTCTTTCCTCATTCATTCTTTCTACATGACCAAACCACCGAAGCATTCCTTTCTTAATCCTGGTCACAACATCATCTTGCATATCACATTTATCTCTTATCACCCAATTTTTGACCCTGTCATTCAGATTCAACCCTAGCATATTCCTGAAATACCGCACTTCTACAGCATTTATTCTACTTTCGTGCTTCTTCTGCCACACCCAGCTTTCACTACCATACATTAAAGTAGGGACTAACACAGCATTATGAATTACCATACGTGCCTTTTTTGACACATTCTGGTTCTTCATAATAGAGCGTAGTGCCCCATTCACTCTATTCCCTGCATTTACTCGTCGTTCTATATTCCTATCATATCTACCATCCCTGCTAAATACACATCCCAAATACACAAACTCATCCACTTGCTCAATTAACTCTCCTTCTATTCTTATTTCACATACCGTTTTGCTTTCTTCTCTTTCAAAAACCATCACTTTCGTCTTACTTGTGTTCACTTTCATTCCCCTTTCTTTTAATGCCCAGTTCATTAATGTAACCATCATTTGCAACTCAGCCGCCGATGACGCAAATATGACTTGATCATCGGCATACAAAAGGCATTTGACGGTTAACTCGCCCATTCTTAACCCACATTCTTCATCTTTCAAAGTTTGCAAACACCTGTCCATAAATAGGTTGAACAGCCAAGGGGAAGCTACACAGCCCTGTCTGATACCTTTTTGGATGCCAAACCAGTCCGAGTAGACCCCATTGATCCTGACACAAGCACTAGAGTCCCTATAAAGAGACCTTAATGCCTGTATCAAACCAGATTTCAGTGTTTCCCATAACAAATTCCTGTCCACTCTGTCATAAGCCTTTTCCAAGTCCATGAACGCACAAAAAACTTTCTGGTTTTTGGCCAAAAACTTCTCCGCAATCATGCCTTCCCAAAATCGCCATCCCTTTCTAAAACCCGCTTGCACATTCCAAATTTTTCCATCAGTTTCTTTCATAACTCTTTCAATTAACACCTTAGCATACAGTTTACCCACAATACTAAAGAAGCTGATACCACGGTAGTTTTTCCAGTCCTGCTGTGACCCTTTTCCTTTATATATTGGTACTATAACTGCTTTACACCAGTCATCCGGTACCCGTTTTAATTCCCAACATAAATTAAACAAGGTGTACAGCAGGCCTGCCACCACTCCCTCTCCAGCCCTTAGCATCTCGAGTGATACTCTATCATATCCAGCTGCCTTACCTGCTTTCATGCTTTCGCGCTTGCATATATATATATATATATATATATATAATCGGAATCTCGGAAACTGCTCCAACGATTTTCATAAAAGTTAGTGTCCAGGGAGTTTCGGGGGCAATAAATCGATCTAGCTAGGATTTATTATTAGAAAATGTGCTTTTGTCCGTGTTTTCAGGCAATAAAAAACTGCTACAATATAAGAAGGTAAATTTCGACAGATCACTAACGGTCGTTATAGCCCAGGTGGGATGTCGGTTGGCCTGATATCGGAGTTTCGTGGTTCGCGTCCTGTCTCTGGTCTAGCTTTTTTCCTTTTTTTTTCAAGTTCCCTTCTTTTGTGAGAAAATTTATTATTTCAAGCCCTGATTTAGTAATTTTTAAAAATACGAAAATTTTAATAAAACTAATTGCACTCATGATTTTTTATTCAAATAATCAATTCAGTTTTTTTTATTCTGTCAATAAGATCAAAAAATATTATTTAAGTTTCATCAGTATGTAATTTATAAACGTAATTTCAAAAAATAAAACCAAGCAAAGCTCGGTCATCCGGGTACTTTGATTTAAGTGACTTAAAACTCTTTTGCATAATGTTTATTAAGTGACGCATTATAAAAACACATCGATATCTCTGAATTTAACTTTCGGTGGGTTGTTGTGACACATTATTGCTTATCAGCATCCATTTATACGATAGTTTTCGTGAGTTTATTTTTGACCCACGTACCTTGTGTAAATATCGTTATTAAAAAATGTGCGTTTGAAAAGAATCACATATCTTGAATGGATAAATGTAAAAGTATATTCGACAGGCGTAGAGAATGGTGGCGACATAAGAGTTTCCATCACACATTTCGCCATGTATGTGTACGAGGCAACTATGGGAAATATGTAAAAGGCAACTATGTAGAAACCTTATGGTCTCTATTCAATAGCGGTACTTTATCACCTATCATGTGCTACTAGTACTACTCGTATAACTACCTTTAGTAGCCAAACTGGCAACGCGACGTGGAGCAGCGTGCAGAAGAAGAATAACAAGGAAACAAACAATATATCTTATGGTTATTGGATGCTGCAATAAACCTTTAGATCTGTTTTATATTAAAAATCATTATGAATATGTCTTGCCATCCCTGAGGACTAAGATGAAATACCTATTTATCAGTTACAAGTCTCTCAGATTCTGGTCAGTCACAATAACCTTATACGTGGTAGAGCCACGCTGCAGCTACATTATATAATAATAATAATAATAATAATAATAAGCCCCCTAAACAACCACACGTCCTGATTGACCATCTAATCACGTAGGGGGCGGACACACGAATGAGAAATTACTGGCGTGGCTAACGTGGCTCTGGAAACCCATAAATAAAATGGAGACTCGTTCTAAAAGTAAACGTATAGGGCCGCTGCCCGGGGGCGATCGCCGGGGTGCACCTGAAGCTGACGCTGGGTGTCACAGCATGCGATCCGTCAGCGGTGAGGAGTTGAACAGGCGGGCTCCCATCCACAAAGATACTACAGCCGAACTCATTGACGATGGTGACAGACTGACGGACAGGACAGACACCCCTGTAGATCCATATAGTCCAAGCACGGTATCATACACACTCTCGAGGCCAACATCACAATCCATATCATCGTCACCAACACCTCCATCACCCCCTATTACTAGTTTAAATACATTTCCACCTACTCCGACCTTGAGTGCTGCGCGGGAGGTATCTACCTTCTTACCTGCGTCCACCAAGGCTGGAAAAGCAAGAGTTCGAATGAAATGGAGTAAAGAAGTAAATCTATTTATCATGAGAACTTATCTATACATTACTAAATTAGAGACCGATATGACCACGTACAGACAACAATTACACGCACATTTCACTCGACAATATCCAGAAATTACTGTTTCAGAACAAAGAATCTCAGACCAAAGAAGAACCATAGTTAGGAATAAACTTCTATCCCAAGAAGTTATAGATCAATTAAAAGAAGAAGTATGAACACAATTAATTCAAGAAGAAGCGACTAACAGCTATGTAGAAAGTAATATCACACAAAACACAAGTGAAAATGATCGCCAAGTACAACCACAATTGCTTAGTCAATCACAACTCATTTATACACAATCTCAGCCATGCGACCATTCACAAATCTGCACACAAATATCACACATATCCACACAAACCGAAACCGTAATCCTAACACTAGAAAATGACATTGAGACCATAGTTGTCCCAGATCAACACTTATCAACAGATACATATATTCAAGAAATCAATGAGAAATTTAGAACAACAATAACGTTATACTCTGGGATGGATCCCGCAGCGCGACCAAGATTACCGAAACTTAAGTACACACCTAACCTGTTTCAACTGGTTAATTTATTTAATGAAACTATACTCACACAATATATATCTGATGACACACAACTTATAGACATACATCTACTTATATACTGCACAGCGGTAGTAATATCCGAAGAATTGAACTTTAAAATCACAGACAATGCAAGAACTACAAGAACAAGACAAAATACAGAACCAGCATGGCAACAGAGACTAGAAAAAGACATTGAAAAATTAAGAGCAAACATAGGTAGACTCACTCAGTATATTAACGGTTGTAGATCTAATAAACTAGTCAAAAAAGTAGAGGTCATATTTAGGAATAATGCTACGCATACCAGATATGAAAAGAGTAACATAAGACCTGAAGAATTTTTAGACACGTTAAAACAAAAGTTAGCACTTAAAGTTCATAGGCTCAAAAGGTATAAAAAAGCACAACAGCGCAAAAAAGATAACGTCACATTTGCCACAAACGAAAAATTGTTTTATAGAAACTTACACAAACCACAAACAGACACAATCGATGAACGTAACACACATACACCTAACCTACCTACAAAAGAACAACTAGAAGCATATTGGGCGAGTATTTGGGAAGAGAAAAAACAACATAACGACAAAGCATCTTGGATAATTGAAGAGGAAGCAAAATGGAGAGATATTGACGAAATGGAATTCGAAGAGGTAACAGAGTTAGACATAACACTCATTACAGCTAGGTTACACAATTGGAAATCGCCTGGTGTAGACAAAATTCATAATTTTTGGTACAAAAAATTAACATCTCTACACAAACCTTTAGCAAGAAGTTTAACAGATATAATAACAGGACAACAGAACACTCCCGAATTTATTGCAACAGGAATTACTTATATGCTACCTAAAACAAAAAATTCACCTCAGCCTTCCCAATACAGACCAATTACATGCCTACCCACAATTTACAAAATACTGACATCTGCAATCACAAAAAAAATTCAGTCGCACATTGAACACCACAATATAATAGCAGAAGAACAGAAGGGATGTAGACAGGGCCACATGGGATGTAAAGAACAGCTGATAATTGATTCCACTATTCATAAACACGCCACCTCTAAAAATAGAAATTTACATTGCACCTATATTGATTACAAAAAAGCGTTTGACAGTGTTCCTCATTCATGGTTATTAAAAATATTAGAAATTTATAGAATAAACCCGAAAATAATCGATTTCTTACGCCGAATAATGTTACAATGGAAAACAACACTACAAATAAATTGTAACCAAAATACTGTCACCACGCGACAAATCTCAATCACAAAAGGCATCTACCAAGGTGACTCCCTGAGCCCACTGTGGTTCTGTCTCGCCCTAAACCCTCTGTCTCATTTGCTGCAGAGCTGCGGGGCCGGATATTGCCTCAAACTTAATACAGACGAAACAACAATATCGCATCTTATATACATGGACGACATCAAATTATATGCAAAAACAGACAAGGATATGAAGAAATTAATAGATATAACAACAAAATTCAGTAGCGATATTAATATGCATTTTGGTTTAGATAAATGTAAAACACTTCACATTGTAAGAGGCAAAGTAAGGCCCGGCGACTATGTAGTAAATGAAACGGAGGCTATTACAGCAATGAAATCGACTGACTTATACAAATATTTAGGGTATGTCCTACTTAAAAGTCTTGACCACGTACGAATTAAAAATTCTCTCGCTACGGAATACAAGAGAAGACTTAACGCCGTTTGTAAAACTCAACTTTCAAGTAAACATCTCATCAAAGCCATTAACACCTATGCCATCCCCATATTAACGTACTCTTTCGGAGTTATAAAATGGTCCAAAACTGACGCAGAACAATTAGAGCGAACTACACGTACAACACTCACGAAACACAACAACCTACACCCTAAATCCGCCATAGAGAGACTAACAATAAGACGAGAACATGGAGGGAGAGGCCTAATAGATATCCAGCACCTATGGCGGAAACAAGTTAGTCGATTAAAATCATTCTTCTATACAAAATCCCATACTAGCAATATTCATAAAGCCATCGTAACGAATGATATTAACTACACTCCACTTAACTTAAGCAATCAGATTGAACCCCAAAACACTACCAGTGATAACCCAGAGACACACAAAATTGACGAATGGAAGAAGAAAGTTCTCCACGGTCGGCATCCTCATGACTTAGAGCAATCCCACATAAATAAGTTAGCTTCAAATAAGTGGCTGAAAATAGGCAACTTATTCCCAGAAACAGAAGGATTTATAATAGCTATTCAAGACCAGATCATAAACACAAAAAATTACAGAAAATATATAATCAAAGATCCTACAGTAAATAATGACAAATGTCGCAAATGCCACACACATCCAGAAACCATTCAACACATCACAGGCGCATGCACAACTCTTACACAGACTGACTACACTCACAGACACAACCAGGTGGCCAATGTCATTCACCAAAAACTAGCACTCAAACACGCACTCATTCAAGATGCCAACACTCCGTACTACAATTATACACCAAAACCTACTCTAGAAAACACCACACATAAACTTTTTTACGACCGCGGCATTCTCACCGATAGGACAATCCACTATAACCGACCAGATATAATTCTACAAGATAAAATAAATAATATTACTTACCTGATAGACGTTGCGGTCCCCAACACACACAACTTGCAGAAGACGATAACTGAAAAAGTTAGTAAGTACGCAGAACTTAAAGACGAAGTGACTAGAATCTGGAAACAAGAAAAAGTATATGTGGTCCCTATAGTCCTCTCCACAACAGGTGTCATCCCAAATCATCTCCTCCGTAGCTTAAAATTATTACAACTAAAAGAAACTCTATATATTACACTTCAAAAAGCAGCTATATTAAATACATGCAGAATAGTTCGGAAATTCATGCAGATAGAAGAAAACGAAATAGGACCTCATCAAATCACATGAACTACACTACACACAACACGCTGCATTTGCTTTGGCTTCGGCCCGTAAATGTAGTTGAAATCCAGCCTAGAGCTGAGAAGTGAAAAAACTTACCGTAAAAATAATAATAATAATAATAAAATCTCTGCAAACGGGCTAATCCCAGTCAGCCTCTCGGGTCATCTGAGGCGGCTGGGTCTACGTGGCGGACCGCTCCAGGCTCAGATGCAGAAGGCGGTGCTCCTCGATACCGCCCGCATCGTCCGCCGGTTTCTTTCCCTTTCCCCCTAACCCTCGGCCGTTTGGTCTCCCCTGCCGAGGGCCTCCATCTGGTTGGGCTTTTATTTATATATGTATTTTTATATTTTGTTTATGTTATTGATATTTATGTATATTTATCTTTTCATTTCCATTTATAATTATATATTTATAGAACCCAACCAGATGAGAAAACTATATTGATAGCCCACATAATAATAATGATAATAATGATAATAATATTCCACAACTTTCACACAACGCCATCTAGTCCCAAGCTAAGCAGAGCTTGTGTTATGGGTACTAGACAACTGATAAACATACTTATATATTTCTAAATACATAAATATTATAGATAAATTACACCCAGACACAGAACAAATGATCGTGCTCATCACACAAACATTTGTCCTGGGTGGGAATCCAACCCACGACCTCCGGCATAGCAGTCAGAGTCACTAACCACTAGACCAATAGGCCTGTCAAAGTTATAGTTATATCACTAATGGGTCGGCTCCACCGGAGAAGGACCACACTCTCACAGAATACCAGCTTAAAATAGCAATATTAAGCGTGTTTTGTATAGTGAATGTAGAGACCCGGAGACCCTTTTTTACTCGAAACGAGGCATTCCATCTTAGTCCTCAGGAGTGAAAACGCATCTGCGTTTTGATTCTTAATCGAGGATAAATGTAGATGTCTATGGACCACGGCATCCACTTATGATCAGGTAAATTGTGTGATCGTTTGTCACCCTTATTCTATAAAAATAAATGCCACTATTTTATTCTGTTATTCTAAAAGAAAATGTTCCTTCCCCAGTTTAGTCAACTAATAATCATTACGGAGAGTGCCCACAGGAACTGCACGATTCAATCACCTCTCTACAGCTTTGTTATCGACATACCGCGCTTTTAAATCGGCTTGCTTCATCGTTGTTATGAGGACCGCAAAAGAGTGAAATAATTTGCCAGACAATATTTTGCCTGTCTTTTCATCTAATTACAATGGGGGTGTCTTAAAGGCAAAAGTGACTTGGTTTTTCTTTAGCTGTTACGGCGCTAAGCCATCTTTGGCCGCATCACCATTTACTGTCGGGTGGGATAGTAGCCAAGCACTGGCTTATCGTGCTGCAGCCAAGAGACTACTTACATTATAAATATCTATTTTAAATCCACCCCTTAGGTACATACAATAATTTTGGTTTCTTATTTATGATGATACCCGATTTACTTAAGGTCAAGCCGTATAAATTTTAATTTGTTTAACATCTTAAAACCAGGATTAAATGGATATCGTTGAGGATATAAAACACGTCATAAGCACATCATTAAAAAACTACTTACGTATCTTATGAGATAGATGGTACTTTAAAAAAAAACTATGTGATTTCGGATTGTCCCTTTTAAGTTGAATCTCGTTACCCAGATTTATGAGCGAGCCATACCATTTTAGTACTCAGGGGTAGCCACGCATCTGCATTTTGATCTTTAATCGAGGATAAATGTAGATATCTATGAGTCACAATATCCACTTACCATCAGGTGGAGGACTGTGCTCATTTGTCACCCTTATTCTATAATTTAATAAAAACTAAATTATGAACAAGACATCTTTAGTAAAACTTCGTTCAGTAGATACTATTATATATTCAGTGGTAAAACTGAGTAATAAATAGACTTAAATATTATTTATATAGTGTATGTGGGCAGGACGGTTTAAAATAGTCGCTATAAATGGCGTTCTTCCTTTGCTGAGGTGGGCTTTGATTGTCATCAAAATGGAAGTCATACGACCCAATTCTATGTAGTTAAAGGAACTACAAGCGCATGTACATATTATATCAAATGTCTTTGTACTTATTACAGAGTGTAACCTCGAAATTCAATACGCAACTTTACGTAGCCACTTTAGTCATTCTGGTACTACGCGTTTAACTTTGTTAGCAGTTTTAAAATGGCTAACAAAGTTAAACGCGTAGTACCCATATAATATATATATATATATATATATATATATATATATATATATATATATATATATATATATATATATACCTATATATTATACTGACCAAAGATATAAGAGAAATATCTTTGGTCAGTCTTGAATACGAAAAGCCTGCTAAAAAAGGGGCAAAATACTACACAAAATTAAAGTCTTACCCAAAGACATAATTCAAAATCAATATGAAGATCATACAGCAAATCCTAGAATACGTAATAAGGCAGAAGGCAGTTAAGTATATTGATTCAAATTCGTCACGTGTAGTGTGCCGGCAAGCACAGAACAACAAAGAAGAATAGATAGAGCGCTGTATGCATTTCAAGTGATTCCGAAATCAAGCTTAACTTCTTTAAACACACATGTTATTGCGTTCTTTATCAGCCACTAAAAGTTCACTGCTGGACGCACATTCAAACCATGGTGTTCGTCGTAAATTATTTTACATGCAAATGTGTAGTACGTGTTCTTACAATTTCTTGAACATGGTTTTGGATCGGTTTTTATGTCACTTGAAATTATTTTACATGCAAATGTAGTGCGTGTTCTTACAATTTGTTTTACATGGTTTTGGATCGGTTTTTATGTCACTTGAAATTATTTTGCAGCAAATGTGTAGTACGTGTTCCTACAATATGTTGAGCATGATTTTGGATTAGCTTTTATGTCACTTGAAATTATTTTACACGCAAATGTGTAGTCCGTGTTCCTAGACTTTGTTGAGCATGGTTTTGGATTGGTACTTATGTCATTTGTACGCAGCACTTCGTCTTCGTTTCCTTTTTTGTCTGGGGCCGGCAGGTACATATGTGCAAAGGTATCTAATTCAATACGATATTATGTATTAAGGTATTTTTGTAGGAGTCATATCTTGTTATGATTACCAAAATTGGTTTTAAATGAAATAAGTAATTAAATTAAAACAAAAATTGTTAAAGATAAAAATGACGCGGAATTAGAAAAAATAATATGTCTATAAATTGTTTTATTAAACGCAAACAAGTAATGATCTAATTATAACTGACCTTTACATAAAACCCAAAACTATATTTGATTTTTCTTAAAAACTTATGCAACATAATTACTAATCCGATTGCCGTTTAAAATATTAATAGTAAAAATGAAAGAGCTATATTGTAACATAAATATTTAAGTGACATTAAGTCGAAAATTTTCAGTTAAATTGCGGTATTCGATTACGATTTTGTTTAACTGCCGTAGTTAAAGTTAATCACGGTAAATAAATCTGCCCTTGACACTGACTATAATTGCCATGGCCGTTCACAATGAGCCGTGTGTTTATCTTTAACTCGGTTGCGTTTTTTTTCCCTACATTTGAATTGCATGACGTAATTTCTGAATGCAATGTCATATATTTTTCTGCCAAAGAACACTCTTATAAATATAATATAAGGATTTAAAATATTGTTTGTAGTATTTTGACATGAGTTTTGCTTTAATTGCAAAGGAATGATGTGCTTTTTTCAATAATTTTTAATATTTCTGAAAAACATATCATCAATAGAAATCTTCTCGAATATTGTTTAAACCTACAATCTAGCGCGGCGATATGTGGCAATGAAGAAAATCTAAAATATTAGATATAATCTTGCTCATAGAGTCCAAATTATCTTTTAGAATAAAAGATAAACTACGTTAAAAAATTTGATAAGCGTCTTACTTCAGCTAGAAATTCTTAAAGTAAACGTAAGCATAGCTTGCAAAACAACCTTTATACCATGTACATATTATGTAGGTATACATGTTTACTTTTAATGGATCAAGTCTTGAAATAAAACATAAGTGTGTGTCTAATCATAATAAATTTAACTATCTTTTGTATTTCCTCGTAATATGCACCTGCCCTTGATTATAAAATTAAAATGTAATATGTGTTATTTATGAAAATATTTCTGTAAATGTTATAAAGATTTCATCAAACAAAAATTTATAATCTTTTATTTTTTTGGGAAATCTTGGCCCTGTTCCAGTTCCAGTGGATTTTAGATATATTAATCATTATATCATTATATTGTATTAATTTCGGAGTTTTACATATAAGTTTTTTCATGTATATATCGAAAATACCAATATTTAAAAAAATCTACAGTTTTAGTTTGAACTTCAAGCTAAAACTGTTGATATGCTTTTAAATAGGAACTGATCAGTTGGAATGATCAGTTTAACTGACCGTGTGTGGCTACCATAAGTATATAATTTTCTCATAGAGGAGATATACTATCTAAAAAAACGAGTAAAGTAAAACATTATCAATTTTTTATTAATCATTAGAGCCATTTATGACAAACCAGTTTAACAACATGTAAAAAATATACGAATTATGTATATATATTTTTTTTATTTTAATTATTAATTTTTTTATTAAATGCAAACCTTTTATAACGTGTATCGCTAAAATAATGATGTTGCTGTGTAAGAACACTAATCGAAACGTTGTTAACCAAAGTTTGTATAGTACTGAAAACGTTATAAAAATGTAGATACGAGTAGGAACTCAGCAAACTTATATTATAAATATTAGGTATTAGTAACTTAGTTTTGCCCAGCTGTGGTATTAAAAATACCTATATTCATAGAGTAATAATTCTATGCCTATATTATAATATCGTTTTTATGTCACTGCTCGCGGCCTAAAGGTGCGTCCACACCTGTGATATGGAATCGGACCGACTACGTGGATTCGTACAAGACATGTTACGCCTAATGTGGATGGTCTGAGTTGTACTGACACGGTCACAACAACAACGCATGGTGTTGACCTAGACTACGTGGCATCAAGATTCTGTTGGTGCTGTCATTCAAGCACCAACGAAGTAAGTTTGCATTTGGCTTGTGCTAGTACAACCTTTATAATATTGCTTTGTGCTAAAAATAAGAAAGAAAAAAGAGCTGCGAAGTGGTAAGATATGGGCGGGGGAGTACCGAGACATGTCACGACATGACCCGATATTGTATCTTGTGTCATCTGGCGTACTTTGACGCGTGTCATAAATGTAAGTGCGGATGTCTCCTGGTCACGCGGACAATAGCAAACTCCTTTGAAAAAAACCAACTCTCGAAGGATCGGCTCGTAGATGTGTAACAGTATACATCCACACTAGACCCAGCTAAAAGGGCGTAACTCCGTACAGTGTCCTGTGTGTCCAGCAGTTTCTTCCTGTGTCGGAATGGATTAAAGCGTAACTGCAGCATGTAACAATAGTTCGCGTAACAAAAGACGTCCACACTATCACTACTGACACGTGTTACTGATACGGTTACGGGGTAATGTTCGGTAAAATGACACAAGTGTGGATGCACCTCAAGACTACCGATAGGGGAGAAAGATTCACAAACGTAATGAATATATTTAAAAGTCTGAGATTCACGATAATCACGTTGCAAGTAACTAATGGCAAGTGCATTGTGGGGCGGGCGACCATATATATAAATCTATAAAAAACGATGACCTGTTGGACGGTGACCTTCTGTCCTGCATTCCTAGGTCACCTGCATTTGCTTTGTGTCAATCCATCAAGTATCAGCAGAAGCGGCTTGTAATTAGCAGTTGTCTTGGCATGGGATGTAGTGATGACATTGATGATGAAGAGACACTGGGGCAGATAGTAGAACCTTCTCGAGGGGTCCTAGAATTAGATATACAAGAACTACTTGTAATTTCTGGATGTAGAATAATGAGATGTAGAACTTCTTTAGCATTGATGATACGAATGATTTTGAGATATCATTGTCGTCAAACATGTTTATGTTTGGTTGGCCATGGACTTTTAACCTCTAGAGTTCTCCCATATCTAACAAGTCGGGGAAACGTTAAATGTGAGAACAAGGTCATTTGATCTGCTACGTCTGACGCTGCGTCAACAGCTCTACGCATGCGTATTCTTACCATATTCAATTTATTACAGATACAATATTATTAGAGTAAAACACGGGCAAAAGCAAATGAGTGGTAGTTATTCGAATGCATTGAAAAGTTTTTGGAGGTCAAATTAGTCTCGAAAACCGGGTCACCGGGCTTTGCGTGTCACACACTCAACTCATTGTTGGCACCATTTTCGACACACCGTGTCAAAACTTGAGCTACGGTGTGTTATGCCAGAAATAAAGCTGCAGTGCAGTAGTGAACTTGCAGCGGGAGGACTGCGGAGCTGACCCTCCATTCATTGTCATTCCGGAGGTCGATACGTAGCACTCTGACAGTATCGTCGCGCCCGTTACCGCGGACGGATGTTCTGCATTTACTTACTATCCGTCGCTTATCGCTAGCCGAAAGCAGCGCAAACGAGTGAAGCTTTTATTTATAAATAAATGTAGTGTCCTTAGTTTTATTATTATCAAATTATAAAGAGCATGTGAGCATTACTGGGTGCATTATTATTAATACATATTAAGTCAATGTTAAGTGAAAAAATTTATTGAACAATGCAAGAGCACACGTGATTTTCGCAGAGATATAACTTATAATTATTGTAGCTAGTCAAATAAAATGGGAAAGTCTTTGACGACTTGCACGAATTAAT
The DNA here is from genome assembly GCA_036936625.1 of Parnassius smintheus behrii. Lineage (NCBI taxonomy): Eukaryota > Metazoa > Arthropoda > Insecta > Lepidoptera > Papilionidae > Parnassius > Parnassius smintheus. Next base: position 26,226,840 of record JAUPFT010000013.1, on the reverse strand, counting down.
AAAAATTAAAGTTAATATAATATTAAAATGGAACTTTGAGAGATTTTTATAAAATTATACGTTCAGCAACATTCGCATTTCATGAAAAATAGTACCTGCCTGCAAATTTTAACCTAAATTATTTCTATTAATACTTGTGTAAGTAATAATTTAGTTGACACTGACATTATTAACGTTAACAATGCCTGCTAGTTTTAATTATTATTCTCTTCCTCACATTAATTGTACTAATTTACTCTTTGCTATAGGAATGTGCCAAGGTATAACGATCATTAGAGCGACTATTCACAAAATTCCCTATAGTAAAAAAACATGACATATAAAAGCCGTTATGATAATAGTCCATTTTGGTTTTTGGATACATTTTGTTTCATGTAAATTGATGTGATTATTGATAAGTTGTTTTTGACAAGAATTCAAAGTTTTAATTGGATTATAGCGTGACTTTTAGGCGTAGGTATTGAATTATTCCACATAGGCATTTAGTAACATTAAAAAAGCTATTTAAAATAAACACCAATTTAAATTTTACTTTCGTAGGCTTTTTGAAATGCGATTGAATTTATAACATACCTGAACTAATATAAATATTAAAATATATAACTAAATAAAGCCAATTTCTATAAAAAATATCTTAATATTTACTTGTGGTCATCACTTAAAACATCAGTAATATGCCTAACCTTAAACTGGTTACATAATCTTGTATCGTTTTTCGTAAATAAGACTTTTTCTAATATATGTATTATGAAATAATACTAATAAGCAGTCTATAATTTCTACCTAAAGGTGGAAAATATTAGTATAACACAAATCTATCAGTCTGTTTTTGTTTTTTATTTTATTTTAAGTATTTATTTCAAATTTATATCTTAGTGTAAGTTTGATTATGTCTTCTTTGCTAAAAACCGTATAATAAAACGCTTGTCCAGTGAGCATTGTTTGCATTTAATTTTAACAAACAATTTTTTGCATGTGCCGTGTGCCATGCCGTAGGTGTGAAATGTGAATATAACGGTCATGATATTCAGAACGTACTAGATAGAGAGTAGAGACCTTAAAATTTCATTTATATCATGATATTATTCCTTCCAGAGTGTTTTAAGTCTAATGTATCAAAACTATTTTTAACATAATAAATATGCTTCTAAATTCCGCAGAAATAAATAACATAATTGACACTTTTGTAATTACGTTATCAGTATACAAATATTTACACGTGTTATAATTGTATAGGAGGCAAAACTCATCATAGCACGTCAACCTTGTCTGTTGCTGACGGTAGGTACCGGAAAAGCTAGATATTTCAAACTATACTCAAGGCACGTGACATTGCTCCCAGGATGTCGTGTGTCTTGCGGATGCTAGACCTATTGCAGTAATAAAAATCCGTTTGCTACACGATGATTCTTCGCTAGCGAGCGAATCCGCTCTTAGATAGTAAAAAGTGAAACTTCATAAATATAAAATCGAGAGTGCTTAGGATCGGTCAATCAAACTTGTTTTAGAGTGGGTATCTCGTTTTGCATTAGAATGCATTGCCGCTTTAAATTAATATTATATTATGATGTATATATATATTTTATTCAACTACATATATTTATTCAGTTTATCATTTATAATTTATTCTCCGGGGCACAAACCACCTCTCTTTTATAAGAGGGTTATGATTATAAAGTAGTAATAATTCAGTCGTTCTGCGGAAATTAGTTTAACGAACACGAAATTAGAATAGATTATAAGAAATAATATTGTTTAAGTACTTGTTGTTTTTCATAAACGTAATTTAGGTGATGTGGCTATACGAGTACCACCAAGTGCACTTACACTTTCACGCAAGCGATTCCAACTGTTTAAGATTTCGTGTAGTTTGTTAGTTCAAGAAAGTCATGTCGTTTGACATTTTACTTTGGGAATCACCATATTACTCTTTCTGAAATACGAGTAGTAAGTTCTTTAGAATAAAACATAAGTCTTATGACATCTCTAGGCCAGGCAATCCAGTACCAGCTCCTTCTATTTGATCGCATAAAATGAAAAGCAGTCCATCTTTGAATTCTTATAGATCAGCACTATTCGCTAAACTTTACATCAAAGTAATGTTTTGTATTTATCGAACTTATGATGTTTGTAGGATGTACTCCGAAAATTTATTCGAATTAATTTTAGCTGCCAAGTTTCACCACTGCCCACTGCAATACAATAATTCTATATTCCAACCATATCATCTTTGTTCATCAACAATTCATTAGCACGGTAATGAAATTGTCTTTCTATTTTGTGAATACTGAAATTTTCATCTCTGTAAGTTTACAAAAACATTATATATCTTACATTTCTTTTCTATAAAACAACATAGTATTATAAGTAAAAATAAAATTCTTAATCATTTTTAATAAAATATTTACCTAGGAAATTGCCGTAAAATTACTTAAAGTATTTTTTTCTATTAATCAAAGTACCTAATCACCCATGCAATCGATGCATCTTTGCAAATGCAATGGCAGTTTATTCATGCCCTTTTTGAAGAAATTAGCTGGACGGGAGGCAATAAATTCTTCAAAGGCATTTTAGACTGCCTCTCGGGTATTGAATATTTTTCTCGCCAAAAAGTTATCCAAATTCTGGAAAAAGTAGAAGTCTGAAGACGCAAGGTCTGGTGAGCACGGCCGAAGATGGAGAGCTTCCAACCCCAGCTATTGTAACTTGGAGAAAGTCTGTTGTGCAGTGTGAGATGGCGAGTTGTCGAGCAGAAGCAGCGGAGACGAGCGATTGACCAAATCTGGTTGGAGACGTGCAAGATTCCCCATCATCGTGTACAGTTCTTCACAGTACACATCTGCAGTAATGCTCATACCGTTCTGCAAGAAGCTGTGATGAATCACACTGGCGCTAGACCACCTAACAGTTACCATCACTTTTCTAGGAGTAGTGTAGGTTCCAACCAACTTGCAGAGCGCTTGCGATTGTCAAACAGAATCCATTTTTGGTTGTCGGTAACAAAGCGGTTCAAAATACCTTCGTTTGTGTGCCTGTTGAGCAGTGAAAAGCACGTCTCGACGTGTGCTTCGCGCTGGCGACCATTGAGTTCGTGAGGCACCCACTTGTCAAGCGTTTTTATCTTGTCAATTTCACGTAAATAGACCGATATTGTTTTGATGCTAACGTCGAAAGCTGCTGCTAATTCAACCGTAGATTGAGTATCATCAGCTTCCACAATCGCTTTTAATTCGTCTTTATCGACTAAAGTTTTCGGACAACCACGGTGTTCATCTCTTTTAGGTTGAAATTTCCAGAACGGAAGCGGGTAAACCAATAACAGGTGGTGCGTTCGCTTGTAGTATTCGCTCGGCAAACGTCGTTGATGTTGCGTGCCGCTTGTGGCGCGTTGCTGCCACGATGGTACTCATATTCCATAATTACTCGAATTTTTGACCATATCCATGATAACGAAAATTATTCCAACCAATGCGATTAAAACATAACGCTATACAACAATGGCTAATTTTGAAAAAAGAATTCTGTTTTTAAACTAAAATTAATTTGAATTTGGAATTCTTAGTCAAATAAAAATTATTTTGATTTATAATGGCCAGTACTACAGAACGGCAATTTCATAGGTAAAGACCTTTTATAATATGTAACTAAATTACAGATCATATCACTAATCTTTGTGGAGAAAATTGAAAATAAGTAAACACTTCTGAGCCCTGAATAACAATATCAAGAAAAAAAAGGTATCTATTTTTTATTTTTTATATGAATTTCAAGAAGTTTTCTTGTACTCTATCTTAAATAAAAACAAATATATTCTATTCTGCGATAAGTTGTAAAATATGAGCATCATTATTTGAAATAGAAATCCCAAAGTGTTTTGCGGATTTCTTTAATTTGATTGAAACGGTGGTAGACTTTCAATAAGATAAGACTTTTAATGGAGCCTTAAAATAAATCTGAACCGAATAAAATATTTCTGACTTATTATGCAATATTATCAGAACCGTGATCGAAAAATTTGGGTGGTCCCAAAGAATTAATAGTCATTAACATATTTTTTTTAAATTATAATGTTATATAAAAATTAAGGAGCGAGTTGTTTGTAGAATATTTTTGTGATTATTTAGGAATTTATTGTATCAATTCTTGTATAAATCACAATATTTCATCAAGGGCATCTAGTATCTTCGTATTTTGTCGGATCGCGTTTTCTTTTTGGCATTTGTAATTGTTTGTAAGTCACACACCTAACTGGATACATACCTACTTACAAATATCAGATGAATATACTTCACAGGGTACCTACTTGTCTATTAGTGATGTTTTTACTTTAAAGACGGTGTAAAGTAAACAGGGAAAAATCAATAATCATTGATATTAAGAGATAAAATATCGATGTTTCGACGTCATTCATGCAATATGTAAGAGATCGTGACCTCAATCTTAGGAACGTATAATCGGAAATCGCAACACCGGTGACACAAGTAGAAGTATGATTTTCTTTAGGCATTTTGAATACAGTATTATATCAAAGGTTTTTGAGCAGGCTTAACTTTTAAATTGTGGACCATGTGTAACTTAACGGATAGGTCACTTATTTATAATAATAGTGTCCTCCAGACCAAATTTCGTTAAAGGCGGCCAGTCTTAACGAAGGCTAGCCATCTCCGTAGGACTAGATTAGATTTTGTTCATTCACGGTTGTTCAATATAGCTAGAAAAACTAACAACCAATGGTGAAGTGTGGGGTGGCCCTTGTCGGATGGAGTAACGACATAGTAATAGACAAAATGTCGCAGCCGGGAAGTCGATGAATGCTTGTGGCTTAGGACCGTGTTGTATGGAAATTCTTGGGAGAGGTCTATGCAGTGGTCACCAGTGGACTTGTTGAGAACTGTAATGCTAACATTGGTGATGATGACTATGATGCCCCACCCTCATTCAAGAGAAGACAGATATTTAAAATTATATTTTGTGGAGCTAAAGTAGGGCAGCATAGCTTGCCTGCCCTACTTTTACAGCGTAAGAGAATCGACTAACCATATCACGCTGGGGGTGTCGTAAGAAACGACAGAAGGAAACCAAAAGATGAGATGAGTAGCAGCAACTTCCTGGCAATAGCCCATTATTAAAATCTGCTGTTGCCATCAAGGCATCATCAAATGGGCATCATGGCAAGCATTTTTCCTATGAGGTAATCCACAAGGGAGGACCATGTTCAGCTGACTTTTCACCGGCTGTGATGAATGAACGAATTAAATAGAAATTATAATAAAACCTAGAAGTTTAAAAGCGTTCATTTTATGTCAGCGGATTGTGTTCCATAATTTCGTAAGTATTAGGACTCATATTCTGTAATAGGAGGCCGTCTCCGTACCTGTCTAAAGTGTATTTTATCTTCGGTGGTAGCTCACATAGTTAACGCTCGCTGTAAATACAACAGAACGCGAGTAACCCGGGTTCGATCCCCGCCGGCACCAATAAAATTGTTAACTGCAATTTTATGTGCTGACTTAACACGTGCTCGGCGGTGAAGGAAAACATCGCGAGGAAACCTGCATGTCGGAGTAATAGGAAAAAAAAATTGGTTGCCTGTAAAGTCGGTATACGGGCGAAAGTTTTACGTGACAACGACTTTGAGTGGTAAAATAATTTTAATGTGAATATTCATTCGTATAGTAGGAAGAAGGATGAAATAACACTTTTTATGTCTGTCTCTCTCGCTCTTAGGCGGGCTAACCATGCCCGAGTGGAAGGGACGCGTGCCTCTCACTCGCTCTCATTGTGAGCGCATAACGTGAGCGGAGCGTAATGCAGTTTCTTGAAGTGTCACCCGGCAAACCAATTTATAAGACGTTGTCACGTCAAAAAATTTCGAAGACGTGAAGTTCGCCAACACGCATTGGGGCAGCGCGGCGGACACATCCTTGCCCGAAAATCCTCTCAGAAATGAGGGGAGGCCTGTGCCCAGCAGTGGGATGTATATAGACTGTAACTTTACTTTACTTTTATGTATTTTATCATCATTTTCGGAGATGAGAAAACATTTGTGGCATTTTTATTTAAAGCTGGTTGCAAATGTCCAAGGCTGGACTATTTACGATCATATTATATTCTAATATCGGCTGTGAGTTGTTATTAAAAAAGGAACAATAAGAGTTTTTTTTTAATTTATTACGTACATTGACTGGAAAAGAAAATATTGCGAGGAAACCAACATGTCTGTTAATTAATAATGTTCCGAGGACACATGACATCCGCCACCAAGCATGAGCGTAGCATCACGCAATTATAAATGAGAGTACGCCAGTACACACAGCAAATATAAGCACTTGCGCTGCAGACTGTTCAACGAACAACCCTGTTATCATATCGTTTCTGTGAATTTTTATTCCATTCCTCTCTTTAAAAATCAATTTCTACTGCTTTTAACCAAAGGGTGAAAGTTCAACGGATACTCAATACGATATGAAACAGTGAATCACCGATTTTACTTCACAGTGGTAATTTTATGTCACAAACAAAAAATAGTTATAATATTAAAACTTGTCTAAACAATTTTATCATCATTAAATTAAACATTAAAAAATTTAATTAAAAGACTAAAAAAAGTAATAAAATAATTTTCACATAATAACTTCTGAAATAGGTGCTAGATACATAATGATGTGTCAAAAATTAAAGGCCCTATTTCAGAAGCCATTATGTGTAAATTATTATACTTTTGTTTTTGAAGTCGATGTTACTTTTTTAATAAGCTTAATTATTTTACCATTTTGAAGGAACTAATTGATATCACAACTTCTCGGTAAAAAATAGAATGACGTCTAATTATTATTCTATTATTATTATATATTACCTATTTCCCCACCCTTATATAAATTTTAGAGAAAATTTTTACTTAAAATTCAAATGGGATACACATTCAAACCAATTACTTAACGGAAGAATCAGTTCAGACGTTTCCGAGAAATCTGTTAATATAAGAAAACAAGCGCCAAAAATAATAACTTCTCGTGGTGGTCTTTAGAAGCAATAGTGGAGATAATGAAAACAAGATATCCGTAGCTGCTCTGTGCCGGACGGGCGAAACTCGCGGAAAAAATGGTATTGAAAGTACTATACTAAAAGTACTAAACTAAAAGTACTATACACGAGTCTTTTTTTTTGCGCCCGAAGCAAATAAGGCAACCCTCCGGTAACGGGAGAGGGAGGTGGTGAATGCTCATAGCATACCCCACAGCCGGCTGCATGGTTATGTGGAGACTTTTACCCACTAAACCCAACCTTTTAGGAACTGGCTTAACAATCTGACTAGAGATCTCTAAGCCGTATACGAACGCGACCCTCCTTGGCAGAAATGAGGGCGCAGCACACACGAGTCGCTCACATCCTGCACCTATAGGTTCCGGGGTTCGTCAACGTTCGTGAACGGGCGTCCAATAAAAATGCGCGAATTATCGATACGAATGGAAAGGCTATCGGTTCGTGACTTTCGGTTGTTCTTCAGATGATTTCTTCAGTTGACTTTTTTTTCTTATAAATCGGTAGCGGTTGTCTACGATTTAACAGTTGCCGTTTTTGCCCTTTTATTTTTACTATAAAATTAAACATTTTACAATTTTTAGATGACAAAGTTATTACTTATTTTAGAGTGTAAATCATAATATGTGACTTTGGGGTTACAAAAGACAAACAACGACGATTTATTTTTAGATTATGTAATTTTTGTATTGCAATCAAAACGAGTACATTTTATTTTACATTCTTCTTTCTTCCTCATCAGTCCGTGACACTACTGAACTTGGCGCTCTCGCTTTGTAGGGAGGATTTATAATAATCGCCACGCTTTACATTTCTTTTATAGAATAGGGGTTACAAACGAACACGCAGTCCAACTGACGGTTAGCAGATGCTGTGCCCACAGTCGTAGTCTACATCTATCCTCAATTAAAAATCGTAATGCATTGCCAAGTCTGAGGACTAAGAAAGAATGCGTCGTTTCCAATGTAAAGGGTCTCCTATTCTCTACACTCACCATGCGAAACAAAGCAGCATTAAGCTGCTACTTTACGCTGGTATTCTGTGAAAGCGTGGTCCTTCCCCGGTCGAACCGACCCATTCGTGCTACAACCATAAAGTAGCATGGCTCTACCACGTTGAAGGTGTAAGTTGCAGGTGGATTGATGATCTCAGGAACGGACGTTTCACATTTGTGATTAGTTCCACACCAGTGCATGTTGTCCTTGACTGCTCGTCGTATGAAGAAGCTTAAGGTAGCTAAGCGGTCTATGGGTAGGGCTATGCTCGGAGTTTCCCTGCGTAATAGAATCCGTTACGTTGATTTCCGTAGTAGAACCAGAAGTAACCGACACAACCCAACGAATCAGTAAGCTGAAGTGGCAATGGGCCAGGAATATAGCTCGACGAAGAGAAAAGAAAGGTTCTAAAGTGGCAAACTCGTACTGGCATACAGAGTTCAGAACGGCTCCCACTAGGGGAAGTTCTATGTTTAACAATAGACATGTGAAGTGCTGCTGAATAAAATATGATGACGCTTAAGTGGAGTTTTATCCTTAATGTAATCGAAATTACAATGATTTGTATACAAGTGACTTAAAAATAAATTTGAAGAACCTCATCTTGATTTATGACATTCATCCTGTTTCATAAGACAATCGAATTCACTACGAAATGAATAATACATAACATTCAACTTATATTCGACTTTACAGTTTTATGAATAAAGCATAAATGATAATCTGTAATTTAAAACATCACTCTCGACATTTCTGGTGACACTATCTGAAGATAAATGAGATCGATGGCTGAAATAAAATATATATAGAATAAATATGAAATAAATATAGAATAAAATATGGTGGTATGTAATAAAAATTATTGTTCTGCAGTAAAAAGACTATTCTTGTGAATAGTCTTTCTGACTTTTATATAATAAAGGGCAATTTAGTTTTACTTTTCTTACGGAAAACGGAGCAAACTAGCATGCGGCTCATCTGACGGCAAGTAACCTAAGACGTCCATTATAATCTTCTGCAGCTATATACCTTACCTATATGTGATATAATGACTATAGTTCTTTGACACAATCCTATTAAGGAGAGTAGTTGACATCATCATTAATAAATTTATTTCATGATTTATTTATTTAGTACCTGGTTGACCGAGCTTTGCTCGGAATTTTCGCTCGATTTTTTTTTAATTCGTGTGTTTTGGAAATTATATTTAGATACAAATTACATACTAATGAAATATAAATAATATTTTTTGATCTTAGCGACATAACAGAAAAAACGGAACTGGTTATTTGAATAAAAAATCATGAGTGCAAGTATTTTAATTTAAATTTTCGTGTTTTTAAAAAATACTAAAAAAAGAGCTCGAAAAAATAGATTTTCTCAAAAAAGAAAGGAACTTGAAAAAAAAATTAAAAAAGTCGGTCGGTTCGGCTCGAACCGGGGTTATACGAACCTTTATACAAATTAAGCTATTTATAATCATTAACAATCTGTCAAAATTTACCTTCTTATTCTAACGATATTGTAGCATTTTTTCATTGCCTAAAAACACGGACAAAAAGACATTTTCTAAAAATAAATCCTAGCTAGATCGATTTATTATCCCCGAAACTCCCTGGACACTAAATTTTATGAAAATCGTTGGAGCCGTTTCCGAGATCCCGATTATATATATACAAGAATTGCTCGTTTAATAGTATAGGATAAGATAAGGAGTAGGTATTACGTAACACAGTTTGTGTTCTGTGAACCCTATACTGGGTAAACCTGTCATTGGTACATTTACAAGCAAAATGAATGATTTACACCTTAAGAAACTAATACTATAGTACGTGAGGGTAGTAGGGTCATCCGATTAATGTGGTCACTTTTCTATAAATCTAAAACTACCCTTGTTTACATAGATGGCTTTGTGGATACGATAGCTCTTCATCGGTGAATCAAATAATAAAGGGTCAAAAGGGCGTTGCTTTATCCACGGCATTTTGACAGTTGATATTATAGTAAATATTATATAGTCGATTTTAGTATGGTGTAATGTAATTAGTTTTTTTAAGTTAAGTTTTCGAAGTGTTCATAATTATTGCCAAAGCTTAGCTTATTCACTGAATCTGCATTTACCTTCGCAATGTATTTGCATGGAAATCTTGCAGTCAGCAACTAAGGAAAACCGTACGTAGCAGTAAAACTTTGTGTTACTCTTTGCATAGCACAATTTTTGATTTTGACTCATCGTTTACTTTAGATGTATATCATTTATCACTCAGGTACTTCAGATTAACGTTACTATTTATACATATATATATATATATATATATATATATATATATATATATATATATATATATATATATATATATATATATATACGTGGTAGCTCAGATAGTTTACGCTCGCTGTAAATATAATATAACAGAACGCGAGTAACCCGGGTTCGATCCCCACCGGCACCAATGAAATTGTTAATTGCAATTTAAGTGCTGATTTACCACGTGCTCGGCGGTGAAGGAAAACATCGTGAGGAAACCTGCATGTCTGAGGAATAAAGATAAAAATATTGCTAAGACATGTGAAGTTCGCCAACACGCATTGGGGCAGCGCGGTGGACACTTCCTTGCACTAAAACCCTCTCAGAAATGAGGGGAGGCCTGTGCCCAGCAGTGGGACGTATATAGGCTGTAACTTTACTTTTTTACTTTTATACTTCTTGAAATTCATATAAAAATTCCATTTTCTTGATATTGTTATTCTTGGCTCAGAAGTGTTTACTTTTTTCAGTTTTCTCCACGAAAATTAGTAGTATGATCTGCAATTTAGTTACATATTATAAAAGGTCTTGAATTGAAACCTATGAAATTGCCGTTCTGTAGTACTGGCCATTATAAATTAGTGGTATGATCTGCAATTTAGTTACATATTATAAAAGGGCTTGAATTGAAACCTATGAAATTGCCGTTCTGTAGTACTGGCCATTATAAATTAGTGGTATGATCTGCAATTTAGTTACATATTATAAAAGGTCTTGAATTGAAACCTATGAAATTGCCGTTCTGTAGTACTGGCCATTATAAATTAGTGGTATGATCTGCAATTTAGTTACATATTATAAAAGGGCTTGAATTGAAACCTATGAAATTGCCGTTCTGTAGTACTGGCCATTATAAATTAGTGGTATGATCTGCAATTTAGTTACATATTATAAAAGGTCTGGAATTGAAACCTATGAAATTGCCGTTCTGTAGTATTGGCCATTATAAATTAGTGGTATGATCTGCAATTTAGTTACATATTATAAAAGGTCTTGAATTGAAACCTATGAAATTGCCGTTCTGTAGTACTGGCCATTATAAATTAGTGGTATGATCTGCAATTTAGTTACATATTATAAAAGGTCTTGAATTGAAACCTATGAAATTGCCGTTCTGTAGTACTGGCCATTATAAATTAGTAGTATGATCTGCAATTTAGTTACATATTATAAAAGGTCTGGAATTGAAACCTATGAAATTGCCGTTCTGTAGTACTGGCCATTATAAATTAGTGGTATGATCTGCAATTTAGTTACATATTATAAAAGGTCTTGAATTGAAACCTATGAAATTGCCGTTCTGTAGTACTGGCCATTATAAATTAGTGGTATGATCTGCAATTTAGTTACATATTATAAAAGGTCTTGAATTGAAACCTATGAAATTGCCGTTCTGTAGTACTGGCCATTATAAATTAGTGGTATGATCTGCAATTTAGTTACATATTATAAAAGGTCTTGAATTGAAACCTATGAAATTGTCGTTCTGTAGTACTGGCCATTATAAATTAGTGGTATGATCTGCAATTTAGTTACATATTATAAAAGGTCTTGAATTGAAACCTATGAAATTACCGTTCTGTAGTACTGGCCATTATAAATTAGTGGTATGATTTGCAATTTAGTTACATATTATAAAAGGTCTTGAACTGAAACCTATGAAATTGTCGTTCTGTAGTAATGGCCATTATAAATTAGTGGTATGATCTGCAATTTAGTTACATATTATAAAAGGTCTTGAATTGAAACCTATGAAATTGCCGTTCTGTAGTACTGGCCATTATAAATTAGTGGTATGATCTGCAATTTAGTTACATATTATAAAAGGTCTTGAATTGAAACCTATGAAATTGCCGTTTTGTAGTACTGGCCATTATAAATTAGTGGTATGATCTGCAATTTAGTTACATATTATAAAAGGTCTTGAATTGAAACCTATGAAATTGCCATTCTGTAGTACTGGCCATTATAAATTAGTGGTATGATCTGCAATTTAGTTACATATTATAAAAGGTCTGGAATTGAAACCTATGAAATTGCCGTTCTGTAGTACTGGCCATTATAAATTAGTGGTATGTTCTGCAATTTAGTTACATATTATAAAAGGTCTGGAATTTAAACCTATGAAATTGCCGTTCTGTAGTACTGGCCATTATAAATTAGTGGTATGATCTGCAATTTAGTTACATATTATAAAAGGTCTGGAATTGAAACCTATGAAATTGCTGTTCTGTAGTACTGGCCATTACAAATTAGTGGTATGATCTGCAATTTAGTTACATATTATAAAAGGTCTTGAATTGAAACCTATGAAATTGCCGTTCTGTAGTACTGGCCATTATAAATTAGTGGTATGATCTGCAATTTAGTTACATATTATAAAAGGTCTTGAATTGAAACCTACGAAATTGCCGTTCTGTAGTACTGGCCATTATAAATTAGTGGTATGATCTGCAATTTAGTTACATATTATAAAAGGTCTTGAATTGAAACCTATGAAATTGCCGTTCTGTAGTACTGGCCATTATAAATTAGTGGTATGATCTGCAATTTAGTTACATATTATAAAAGGTCTGGAATTGAAACCTATGAAATTGCCGTTCTGTAGTACTGGCCATTATAAATTAGTGGTATGATCTGCAATATAGTTACATATTATAAAAGGTCTTGAATTGAAACCTATGAAATTGCCGTTCTGTAGTACTGGCCATTATAAATTAGTGGTATGATCTGCAATTTAGTTACATATTATAAAAGGTCTTGAATTGAAACCTATGAAATTGCCGTTCTGTAGTACTGACCATTATAAATTAGTGGTATGATCTGCAATTTAGTTACATATTATAAAAGGTCTTGAATTGAAACCTATGAAATTGCCGTTCTGTAGTACTGGCCATTATAAATTAGTGGTATGATCTGCAATTTAGTTACATATTATAAAAGGTCTGGAATTGAAACCTATGAAATTGCCGTTCTGTAGTACTGGCCATTATAAATTAGTGGTATGTTCTGCAATTTAGTTACATATTATAAAAGGTCTGGAATTTAAACCTATGAAATTGCCGTTCTGTAGTACTGGCCATTATAAATTAGTGGTATGATCTGCAATTTAGTTACATATTATAAAAGGTCTGGAATTGAAACCTATGAAATTGCTGTTCTGTAGTACTGGCCATTACAAATTAGTGGTATGATCTGCAATTTAGTTACATATTATAAAAGGTCTTGAATTGAAACCTATGAAATTGCCGTTCTGTAGTACTGGCCATTATAAATTAGTGGTATGATCTGCAATTTAGTTACATATTATAAAAGGTCTTGAATTGAAACCTACGAAATTGCCGTTCTGTAGTACTGGCCATTATAAATTAGTGGTATGATCTGCAATTTAGTTACATATTATAAAAGGTCTTGAATTGAAACCTATGAAATTGCCGTTCTGTAGTACTGGCCATTATAAATTAGTGGTATGATCTGCAATTTAGTTACATATTATAAAAGGTCTGGAATTGAAACCTATGAAATTGCCGTTCTGTAGTACTGGCCATTATAAATTAGTGGTATGATCTGCAATATAGTTACATATTATAAAAGGTCTTGAATTGAAACCTATGAAATTGCCGTTCTGTAGTACTGGCCATTATAAATTAGTGGTATGATCTGCAATTTAGTTACATATTATAAAAGGTCTTGAATTGAAACCTATGAAATTGCCGTTCTGTAGTACTGACCATTATAAATTAGTGGTATGATCTGCAATTTAGTTACATATTATAAAAGGTCTTGAATTGAAACCTATGAAATTGCCGTTCTGTAGTACTGGCCATTATAAATTAGTGGTATGATCTGCAATTTAGTTACATATTATAAAAGGTCTTGAATTGAAACCTATGAAATTGCCGTTCTGTAGTACTGGCCATTATAAATCAGACAGGCCAGACATGTGAAGTTCGCCAACACGCATTGGGGCAGCGCAGTAGCAGTAGCCAGCAGTGGGACGTATATAGGCTGTAACATTACTTCACTTAACTTATATATATATATATATATATATATATATATATATATATATATATATATATATATACAAACGTTGATCTGAAGTACCTGAGTGATAAATGATATATATAAATTAATTGCTGTCCGTTAGTCTCGCTGAAACTCTAGTTGAAATTCACAATTGGACCCGGTAGGTGGCGCTGTTGTCGAGATCCGGATGACCCGTGCGATACAGGGGCAGATCGCTGGTACTATATCAATAATAAACGATTTCCTACTTGTCCTACTGTTTCTAAAGCTCGTTCCTAATTAGTTCGTAAAAGTTTACTAATTGCTATAGGCTTCTACCATTGTAGGGACGATTTGTCATAATCGTCTCGCTTTGTAGAGAGATTGACGATCGTAGTAAAATTACGTACATTTGATGTTTTCAACGGGCAGTGCATTTTACATATCGTTGTGTGTTTTACACAGTGTATGTACACATCTGTGATTAAGATTCTCAATACAGTTATTATTAATTATGATTAATTAATAATGAATGCCTTGTTAATAATAAAAAGGGTCTTAGATTTTTTCAACTTACCGTACTTAACACAGCAACTTTAAGCTGCCGTGCGTAGTATTTGGTGGCGATTTCCTCGTGCTACAGCTGTAACTGTCACACATGCGACGCGGATTGTGAATCTACGAAAAAATGTTCCACCACTAAACCATGCATATCTTTATTTCTTAGATGATTTCTTTTTATATAAAGATAACCTAATTTACAACATCGAATGTTTTCCAAGCATCAAAAGTACTACATCAAGTATTTATACGTACCAGCATATACGTTAAAGCTCACTTTGTAAGGTCTGATACTGAACGCCCTTTCCGCTAATCATTGATTTAAATACTTATTTAACCATATAAACTAAATAAATTTAATTTAATAAGTTAAATTTTCCTATTTCATTCCGAGTGTCTAATTATTAGAATCAGGCTAACTTTGCAGAAATACAATAGACTAAAGATGAGAAAATTAATTTGCTTAGCCGTGCGCGAAAATCATTTGGTAGGTGTACGTAGTTTGAAATAGATTAGAAAATTTACTACAGCCCATTATAAATAAGCCCACTGCTAAATATAGGCTTTCCACATTTATTGTCATAAAACAATATGCTGAGCTACCTGCATTAATCGACTTCCTGCATGTTGGTATATCAGTTCGTTACTCCATCTAGTTCTTTTTCCCCATCGGTTTTCAGTTCTTCGGTCCATAATGGGCGGTCCATCGCTACTTCAGTCTACTGATCTCACTCATTTACTTATTTTTTACTCATTTACGCATTCACTTACCATCGGGTAGATGGTGTGCTCATTTACCACCCGTTCTTATGTAATAAAGTTGTTTAATTTTGGCTTCGTTCTAACCATCGCTGAAACACAACTTTTATTAAAAGAAAGTTAGTTTCTAAACTTATCTGCAACTAAATTTCTTTATATACCTACGTATAGATTTAATTCGGTCATCGATAAATAATGTACAATAGTTATGTGCATCTTTCCCACATGTATCTCATATTTTACGGTAAGTAATTAATTATATTTAAGTGTTTAACCATAAAATACGTTTTAGTACGCTATATCTGTGGTTCTAAAGCCGTGTGCACATAAGAGTATACTTACTATATTGGTGGATTATTCAGCAACAAAATTAAATAACTTCGATTACCATGTTATATCGTCATTTGCCAAAATGCCCTATACTTCATGTAACACAATTGGGTTGTACTAGATATTATGGAACAATGTTTTAAGTTGGGTTGCGTAAACTTTGAAAAAAAAAAGGATAGAGTATAGGGATTCGCCTGATTATTAAATTTGTACTCGTAAAATATGAATAAGAAAATACAATTATTGTAAACAATGTGTGTCTGCAGCTTTCTCGCCAGCATTTAGTCATTCGCGTAGGTGTTGGCACGTTTGATGCGGACCATAGCTAGCAGGTCGCGCAACTAACTTTTCCCGCAGTGCTAGTGCATGCAGCTTTTATTTTTAGGCTACAATATTTAGAGCACATTTTTTATTTTGTACACACTTCTAATTGTACACTTATATGTTACGATCTATATTTATTTTAGATCTTTAATCTTGAAATTAAGCGGTTGTACAACAATGATTTCAAAAGGAAGGATAGGGCCATCTAAATATTTTACTCATAACTTTTTCATACAAGAAAAAGTAGCGCATCTGTCATAATACAAACGTCACATCAAAATGCGACGTAACCAGGGCCTGATTTCGTAGTATAATTATCCTAATTGTTCCATTATTTCATAGTTTGTAGTACATAGTATCATAATAATACTAAGCGAAAATACCATAATTTTACCTAAAGGTCGTCTTGTATTATTATTGGACCTTTTACATTTTAATATTAACCCTACGATATCGAGAACTTCTGTATTGTACATGAGTGTCGCGTTTTTTTAATAAAATTAGAATTAGCTCTCTTTTCTCGTCAATCGATTCTCGACCGATGCATTTATGTTGCATCCTTGATACAACTATAATGAGGTGCTACCACTATAAAAACTCTATGCTCCAGAAGCAATCGGTTTGAAAACAGAATTTCAAAATATTTTATGAATCAGATTTTCAGATTCAATTAAGCAGATATGGTTTCTTTTGTACTCTTTTCGTTTTAGCCTTATTGAATATAAAATATATTAGGTACCAATATTCAAAATTTAACGTACACTAGGTTCTTTAGACAAAAATTAAATAGTAATAAAAATAAAACCGTCAAAAAACGAAACGTATATAAACGTAAATAAACTAGACGCGTGACGCCAAAATCCCGGCACATGAGAAAAATAAACATGAAACATCTAACGTGATATATTTTTTTTTAAATAATTTTATTTTAATTTCCATGTACAATATTTTTGAGGGTCTAAATTCCAACCCTGGCCTAATCTTGGTAACATAACTAAACTAACTGTAAAAGGAAACTTTAAAAATACGTTCGTCGTATGGCGCTAGATTGCGCTTCCGCTAAATATTCGATATCCAGGACAGTAGTGGGGAAGTTGCGACGAAGGAGCAAGATTCGCTAATCCGTCTGATAAGCTTAGCAATTAGAACAAAACCTCTATGTTATAGATAGATATAGTATAGATACTTTGTTCCCAGCAGTGCGTCTTATATATAGGCTTCAAAACAAGATTGTGTCTACGATTTTTAAATATTAATAACGCAGTTCTATGTTATAAAAATATTTATAAATAATGTAAATTATTAGGTATTTATAGGTCGTTTTTCGTTGAAATGATTTTATGAAAAGGAGATTGATTTTTTTTCTAAACTAATTGTCGCAATAATTCCCGTTCGTTACACTGAGTACTAGTGACACGGAAAATCTTGGAGCACTTCCAAAATCACGTATGTACACCCCACTTATCACGGACAGTTAAATAGCACACTGAAACACAGGGAATTTACAGAAAATAAATAAGAAATTTCATTGACGTAATGTTGTTACAGTTGTTTCAGGAAGAGCAAGTACAGTTACGAGACTGTTTTCCGAATTCTCTGATGTGAATCATGTGCTGTCAGCACATGATTCCTTGTTCCAGCATATGGATCCTAAGTGTACACATTCTACAAAGATATCGAAAAATAATTTTGCTAAACTTAGGTAAGACTAACAAGATACTACCGCAGCAGCGTTGCTGTCCGTCGTCAGTCTGGACATTTTACGTCTTGTGCAAATGCGATATATATATCGCCAAACCAAACAGACATATATCGCCAGCCATAAAATTGTTGACATCATCAGTCATGTCAGGTCAGTCATGATTGTCAATAATATTAAATGACATATTACTGATGTATTATCTTTTTAATCTCATAAAAAGATAATACATCAGCACCTTTTATATTATATTATAGTATATATATATATATATATATATATATATATATATATATATATATATAGTGTGATGTGTTGATAGTTGATGTGATGATAGTTATCAGAAAAAAAATAAAAATCTTTATTTTTTTATCTTAAATAGGCTTTGTAAAAAATCCCGTTACGACTACTTTTTAAAATTTTATTTTCATTATCCTGAATAATGCTTCTGTAAGTTATTGCCTGAAATTTAAAGCGAACTGCTCTAGCTTGTAACAAAATGTAATTTTTAGCCCAACTAAGTATCCAAAGTTAATACTTCGCCCAATTTTAACTGACTGTACTGAAAAAAATGTACTACATTAGTTTGGTAAGTAACTTTAAAAGTTGGCGCATTTGTTAAGGATTCCAAAATGGTATGACACTTGCTTAATATTTCGTACTAAGTTTTGAACAAATTTTTGTTACTTGAATGATTCTAGTGTAGGTACTTGTATGTAGGTACTAGGCTTTCTTCAAGGCTGTTTAAACATCAATTATTAGATCCTAAGTTTTATTACAACAAATGTTCAAACTGCCTTTCTTCAGCCGCAACACTAGCTCGACATCTTCTTAAAAAATATCTTTGTCATATAAAAATTAGAGTGAGTAGCTTTAAGGGTTAGATTGGAGAAAAGTTATCCGTGAAATAAATTATAACTCGACTAAATATTAAAGTAAACCCATTGGACGTTTTTATTCATAACAATGTAATTTTTGAATAGTTAATATTGTATTATCTTTTCCATAACTTTTATCTGATGATTGAAAAATTAATATTCCCTTTTACTTTGCTGTTTTACATAGAAATATAAATTAAAATAGTACTAATCTCATTTGAATATGATCCGCAGAGAACTCTGGGGGATCAACTTGTTAGTAATCAGACCCTCCTCTAAGAATTTCAAGTCTTTATATCCTTGTAACATATTACAGAGCTAAAGAGTTGTAAGTAGTATAATTTTATTAAATGTAATTACGTTTCAGTCTTTTTACAATTTTATACGCATACTTTATAGATAGTATCTACTTTTGTGTATTTTTCCCAATCTGATAGATCGAGGTGTTTTTAAACCCAAATCGCGTTTAGATGCCAATATAATATACGTGTCGTGTCTGGATGTCTCTCAAACGTAAGTGAATATTTTTCACATATTATGTTGTGATCTTACGCAATAAATGTTTTTACTGAGCAGCTGACAACCTAGCTTGTCTAACCGGATACTTCTACGATATAGCCGATAGCCAAGGCCAATATGGTGTGGTCCCTCCTCACACTTTAAAATTTCATTTGTTATGTCAATCCGACGCTGCTATATGTATATATATATATATATATATATATATATATATATATATATATATATATATATATATATATATATATATATATATATATATATATATATATATATAAGTAAAGTACCGACTTCAAAAAGGAGGAGATATTCAATTTGACTATAATATGTTCATTTTTATGTGTGTTATACCTCATAAGTTTTCTCTGAGTAAAACGATTTTGATGATTCTTTTTTTATCTGAAAGCTTAATAAAGATCGAACCAGTTGTTTTTGAGTTATCTTTAATAATGCATATGCATAGATCACAACATATTATGTTGTGATCTTACGCAGTAAATGTTTTTACTGAGCAGCTGACAACCTAGCTTGTCTAACCGGATACTTCTACGATATAGCCGATAGCCAAGGCCAATATGGTGTGGTCCCTCCTCACACTTTAAAATTTCATTTGTTATGTCAATCCGACGCTGCTATATGTATATATATATATATATATATATATATATATATATATATATATATATATATATATATATATAAGTAAAGTACCGACTTCAAAAAGGAGGAGATATTCAATTTGACTATAATATGTTCATTTTTATGTGTGTTATACCTCATAAGTTTTCTCTGAGTAAAACGATTTTGATGATTCTTTTTTTATCTGAAAGCTTAATAAAGATCGAACCAGTTGTTTTTGAGTTATCTTTAATAATGCATATGCATAGATCACAACATATTATGTTGTGATCTTACGCAGTAAATGTTTTTACTGAGCAGCTGACAACCTAGCTTGTCTAAACGGATACTTCTACGATATAGCCGATAGCCAAGGCCAATATGGTGTGGTCCCTCCTCATACTTTAAAATTTCATTTGTTATGTCAATCCGACGCTGGTATATATATATATATATATATATATATATATATATATATATATATATATATATATATATATATATATATATATATATATATATATAAGGAAAGTACCGACTTCAAAAAGGAGGAGATATTCAATTTGACTATAATATTATGTTCTTTTTTATGTGTGTTACCTCATAAGTTTTCTCTGAGTAAAACTATTTTGATGATTCTTTTTTTATCTGAAAGCTTAATAAAGATCGAACCAGTTGTTTTTGAGTTATCTTTAATAATGCATATGCATAGATCACAACATATTATGTTGTGATCTTACGCAATAAATGTTTTTACTGAGCAGCTGACAACCTAGCTTGTCTAAACGGATACTTCTACGATATAGCCGATAGCCAAGGCCAATATGGTGTGGTCCCTCCTCATACTTTAAAATTTCATTTGTTATGTCAATCCGACGCTGGTATATATATATATATATATATATATATATATATATATATATATATATATATATATAAGTAAAGTACCGACTTCAAAAAGGAGGAGATATTCAATTTGACTATAATATTATGTTCTTTTTTATGTGTGTTACCTCATAAGTTTTCTCTGAGTAAAACTATTTTGATGATTCTTTTTTTATCTGAAAGCTTAATAAAGATCGAACCAGTTGTTTTTGAGTTATCTTTAATAATGCATATGCATAGATCACAACATATTATGTTGTGATCTTACGCAATAAATGTTTTTACTGAGCAGCTGACAACCTAGCTTGTCTAAACGGATACTTCTACGATATAGCCGATAGCCAAGGCCAATATGGTGTGGTCCCTCCTCATACATTTAAAATTTCATTTGTTATGTCAATCCGACGCTGGTATATATATATATATATATATATATATATATATATATATATATATATATATATATATATATATATATATATATATATATATAAGTAAAGTACCGACTTCAAAAAGGAGGAGATATTCAATTTGACTATAATATGTTCTTTTTTATGTGTGTTACCTCATAAGTTTTCTCTGAGTAAAACGATTTTGATGATTCTTTTTTTATCTGAAAGCTTAATAAAGATCGAACCAGTTATTTTTGAGTTATCTTTAATAATGCATATTTAATTGACTCCGAATTCATTTATTGGGTCGTATTGAAGTCAGTTGCACAATTTTTTTAATTTTACCACTTGTTTATACACTGTTATTTCTGTATACCAAACACCATTTCATTTGATATAATTAATTTTATCAACTACCTATTACCCGCCCGCTTCGCGTAAATGAAACTTTTGTAATAATTGTAATAAAAATCGTCCAGTGTCCTTTTCTATTGTCAAACGTATCTCTATCTAACGTAACTCCATTGAGTAAAAAACAGAAAAAAGAACTAACTTTCACATTTATAGTATATTACTATATATGGATGATGATTAAAATAAACAGAGTTCTAACCATTGAAGATGCATTCCCATCAAATTTAAGACCATGACGTCTACCTGTTTTGTCAAAAACAAGTCGAAGCAACTCCGCATGTGAGTAATATCTACAGGGAGCTCACGAGTGTACGCGCAGACATTCATCCTAACTTATGCTTTCCTGGTACCTTCAAGGTGTCTTATCTTATTTTATGTTTTTCAGGAAAGCTTACAAGTTATTTACAATCAAATTGTTTTTATATATTTTTGTAGACAATGAGTTTCACATATAAATTAGAAAATAAAAGGATAGCGCTTATGCGAAGAGCTGCTTTGCTTGTTGCTTTCGCGAAGAGTTGTATCGAGTAGTGTCAGAAACAAGGAACAATCACAACGTAAATAAACCCGAAATACAACAATATAATATATTCCTTTTGAACCCGGAATTAATCGCGTAGGCCAGATACAATAAGCATTAGGCAAAACGGTAATCAAACTTAAATCATTATTTAAAACCGGTTTTCGTAGGAATGCGTTGTGCGGCGCTCGTCGAAACCAGTGTGATGACTGGATAGCCTTAATTCTGCAAACCGTTGATTTATAAGAACATCTTTCGATAAAAATTTTAATGACTTAATCTGTGAACGCTGTTCAGAGGTGATAAAAGAGAACCAATTACCGCATTTCATTCCGCGGATTTCGTAAGAGGTGATAGAGAGATTCATTTTGTTGATAAGGTATAGACAATATTAATTATATTAAGCACAACATGTGTGATAGGAAACGTGTACGTGACCTGTTTACGGGGCACACCAAACATCGTTCAATTTTTTTATTCATGTATTAAAGTAACAGCCATTCATTTTTGGCACATTTCACATCTCATTTATGTCATGGATTTCTGCCGCGTTGGTGCAATGCATGCATTTGACATTATCTTCATTACATTACATCTATTTTTAATTTCATCTGACAGCTTCTCGCTTTTCTTTTCCGTCAATAGAGACGTGGTAAAGTTGTAATATATTAATTTACTTATATCCGCGTAATGAAATAAAATGATGTGTACTACGTAATTTAAAAAGCCCCTCCCGCCCTACCCCAATTGTGTGCACTATCCCCGTCACCACTACACTAGGAAAGACACACCATCCTCGATAATATAACACGTATTTCGCGTCAACGTCCTCAGGTGAAGTAAACCTGCGGTGGCTGACCGCTGTGTGAGCGGTGAGCCAAAACTGTTGCTATTTGTACAATTCGCTAAATAGTAAAAAAATTAATTGTAAAATTCCAAAAAACTGCTTAGGAGCACAACCATTTCCTTAAATTTAAACATTTTTTTTAATTTGTTGGTAAATATAAGAGTAAGGTAATGACAAACACAGGTACCACCTTTTCTTTCCAGAATAAGAAAGAGTGCGCCAATCTGCCCCAATGCTTGTCAGTGGACTTTACATATGCTCGAAATGTTTGGTCTCCTACATACTTGTGTCGTAAAAATGTTGAGAAACTAATGCTATGAATAATTTCTGTAGTGCACGAAGGGATCGAACTCTGGTTGCTCGCGGGCTCAGCTCGCTAAACATCGACTTTTAGATACCAATATCCACACACTAGGGGTGTGTTCCGAAATACATTGCGAGCACTGCTTAGTGCTCTCACTGGTAAAAATTCGTTCCGTTATGGACTGTCAGTATACTGCCGAAGTACCCTCCCAACTAACATTTTGGTGTCAGTTACAGGTTTTAATATAACTTTAGTCTGTTTAACTGAGTAATAATTATCTCAGTTCTAACTAAAAGACATATATAAGAGTTAAAAGATAAATTTAGCTCCAACAGTGGTTCTAGAACTTTAATGAACGATGTTAGGTTGCTTTAAGAGTTAGAATAGTGCTAATCACAGCAAGTATAGTTAAGAAGTTGTAGCTTTGACCTGTTTGTAGCTCCTAAATCTATACAACAGTGCTCGCTGACTCTCGTTAACACTTATTGTTGTTTAG
This sequence comes from Parnassius smintheus behrii, assembly GCA_036936625.1. Taxonomy (NCBI): domain Eukaryota; kingdom Metazoa; phylum Arthropoda; class Insecta; order Lepidoptera; family Papilionidae; genus Parnassius; species Parnassius smintheus. Next base: position 26,202,942 of record JAUPFT010000013.1, on the reverse strand, counting down.
TTGTTGCCGTGAAGTGTCTTATATGCCTTTAGGTATTATATTGACTATAGGTGCAGACATGGGTTGTAAAATAGAGTTTGTCAAGAGTGTACTAACACAAGATACTAAAAGTGTTGAACAACTCATTTATATAGTTTTAAGCTATAATTTTAATTTTACTAATGCTTATTGTGTTTGGCATATACACTTTAAATACATTGTAAAAGTAATGGTGTTATACAAGACAAGTATGGATATTAATACTCAAAAGCAGTCTTTCTAAAGTTGCGATTTGTTATAATTTTTGTTATAAACAACCTTATTACGAACTGAAGAAATTTTTCTACCAAGTATTATTATTAAGTTACATTAAAATGAAACGATTACAAAGATGGAGTAAACAAAAGAAAACAGGCGCAGTGAAAAAAAGAATTATGCAGGAATGCCGTATTTTTTTGGATTCACTTAATAATGGTACGAATGACACAAACAAATCCCTTAGTTATGATGATATCCGATTAGATTCTGGTATTCCAGTTATTACGGAAAATAAAGAAGATTCGTTACAAAGAGAATATATAAATAGCCATAATACGAGTAATTTTGGTCAAGTTCGAGTGGAGGCACAGCAGGGTTCCGTAGAACAAGAACAAGAAAAAGCACAAGTAAATAACAATTTTTTCGATTCCATACCACTTAGTGCGTCAGAAGATGAAGAAGAAGAGGAAGAAAAATTTAGTGATATTGAAAAAATTACTGCACTAACTAAACAATTAAAAACGTGGTCCGTAGGAAACAATATTACCCAAACTGCTTTAAAACAGCTTCTGTTGATTTTGAATGAAGGCTACGTTAGTACTACATTATTACTTCCGAAAGATCCACGCACTGTTTTGCGTACTCCAAAAGAAATTTGTATTAAAAATATAGAAGGAGGACAATATTGGCATCATGGTATAACTGAACCGTTAATGAAATTACTTAAGGATTTCACGCCCATTCCAAATAGCATTCATTTAATCTTTAATTTTGACGGTCTGCCAATATTTAAGAGTGCCAAAAAGGAGTTTTGGCCAATATTAGCCAATGCAGAGGGGAATGTATTCACAATTGGAATATACTATGGTACAGGCAAACCAAAAATATTAGAAGAATATTTAGAAGATTTTGTAACTGAGATGAAATCATTACTTAGTAATGGAATAATTATAGATGAGAAACTTGTTTCTATAAAAATCAAATGTTTTGTTTGTGATTCTCCAGCAAGGGCATTCCTTAAAGGTAAATATTTTTAATTTATGGCCGTATTGAAACTTTAACATTATTGTTATAATCGTGATAGACGAACTAAATTACTATGTATAGTCAATTTTACGAATTATTATTATTATTTTATGAATAATTTTCATTTAAATTTTGTGATGTTCTGTATTCAGTCTTTAATCATTGCTTTAACGCTCGTATGTACTGACTAAATTAGTTAGGCTAAGATTTCAAGGCGATCTTTTCAAATTTTCTAAGTTATTTGTATTGGCTAAATGTGTGACATACTTTTTTCAGGTGTATGTAATTTTAACGGAAGACATGGATGTTTAAAGTGTACGACGGTTGGAGAATATTCGCATACATCTCATACTGTAGTCTTCTCTACCAAGGAAGATTCTCCAAGAACAGATGAAAATTTCAGAGCTAAACTTTACGGAGGTCATCATAAAATAGATTCTCCTTTACTACAATTGCCAATTGATATGGTAGAAGATTTTCCAGTAGCAGATTCTTTGCACCTCATAGATCTGGGTATAATGAAGAGGCTGCTTATTGGGTGGCGAGATGGCAATTTTGGAACATATATGACTAAGCTGTGTGCGCGAGATATTGAAAACCTAGAGGCATTTTTAAAAAACTGTAAATTACCGGGCAGTAAGAAGTATAGATTGTCTCGCTTATTGGAAAGCAAGTGAATTTAGAATTTTTTTTTATTATTTAAGCGTTATCATATTGTCTGATATCCTTCGTGTTGATGTTGTTGAACACTTTTTGAGTATATTTTGCTCTATTACGATATGTTCCAATAAATGTTACACAACTTTACTACCACTTGCCAGAGAAATGCTGAAACATTTTGTAGATCAGTATAAATATTTCTATGGTTCTCATTATATCACCAGTAATGTGCATAATTTACTCCATATTGTGGACGAAGTTCAAAAATTTGGCCCTCTTCACAACTTCGATGCGTATCCATTTGAGAATCAATTATATTTAATCAAGAGAATGTTAAGACAGGGTGACAAACCTCTGGCACAAGTTGCTAAGAGAATTTGTGAGAAAAGTACAATTAATCTTTTGATGACAGCAAAAACCACGAATAATGTACCCTACTTGATAACTAGTAAAAGTAATCGTAAAATTCACTTCAAAAACTTTGTCCTCTCTTTAAAGCCAGAAGATAAATATTTTATGACTCACAATGATGATATATTTGAATTAAAAGACTTGTCCCCTGGTAGTGAAAAAGAGGTTACCATAAGTGGTAAAAAAATTTTGAACAAATATATCATATTTGACTTACCGATTAAGTCATCGTTTTTAAGTATGTATAAAGTAAAAGAACCTTATGTTGTCTCTGATGATGTTATAGTAATAAATCCAAATGAAATCAAATGTAAATTAGTTTGTATTAGTCATAAAGATATAATATACTTTCTACCATTATTACATACGCTGTAGGTACTCAAATGATAAGCAAACTTTAATTTGAAAATTTCTTTATTAAAACAGTAAAAATTTAAGAAAAGATTGTTGTACAAATATGGTTTTTAGAAACAAAATATATGTTTGCTTTCACAATATTTTCTGAAATAAATACTCTGTATGTGAATTATGAAAAAATCAATGAAGAGAATATTATTTATCCATCATAATATTAAAAATGCTTTCTTTAGCTTAGATTGCTATAAAAAAACAAATAAGTATACCTAAACTAACTATGGTAACTAATACAATTTAACATATTATGTTGTACTTAACAAAGTAATTGTTTTGAGATAATACAGCCTTACGTATTAGTAGGTATATTTTTCACCTATAGGTATATACAACGTAACAAAAACCCTGTGGTTCCCGTTAAGTATGTTATCAGGATCAGTATTTAAACCTATAGAAATAACTCGTTTTTAAATTTTATTAAAAAAATATTTTATTTTATGTCGTTTTATTGCCTCTTACTGACACTAGCCAATGCTAAAGCTTAGTAAAGCGAGGTATTTGACAATCCTCTTACTCCACCGATAATGCAGAGGTAATAAAACCACATACAATTCGCATACAATTTTTTTTAATTAAAATAAAAAATATTGTTCGAGTTTTTACAAAAAAGTTATTTCTATACGTTTGAATAATGATCCTGATAGGGTTTTAGTTACATATTGTATATCTACTAACTTGATCTACATAATAAATATTAACCTACAAAAATATTTTTAAAAATTCGGTAATGTCTAGTAATTATTTCAATCAGTCTCGATTTCCAATTATAGCCTTACATATGACAAAATAAAAATAGATAAAAATAATACTCTAATAGCTTTAATCTTTACATAGTTTTCAGAATATCAAACGAAATAGTATAATATATAATAAATATTTATAATTGCTTAATGTAACGATTCCTTTTCTTCAATTTCAGACACTTGTCTCCTTTCCAATTATAACGTTACTATTATATTTGGCGATGTCTTTTGAGATATTTTTTATAACATCGCCTTCTTTATTTTCCTTTGTGTGTTCTTCTACTGAATCATTTCTTTTCTTCTTATTTATCGTGTTTTCTTCTTCGTTTATCTCATTCTCACTTTCACCGTTATCAGAAGTTACATTTGTCTCATTTTCTTCTGAAAACTTCATACGTTTCAAATTATTTTTGGGTTTCGAACGTTGCCTTGATGTTGAAGCTCTTTCAAGTTTTGCAATTTTTCTTTTTTTGGCATTTTTCAAAATCGTTTTGAAAAATAATTCATTATCTTTTAAAGAATATTCCTGATCCCAATAGTGCACCATATTCCAGAAAAAAGACAAGACATGTTTATAACCTTTTAAAGGAATTTTCAAATCTTCACCTCTGCTGCCCCCACTCCATGAGCACTCACAAATAAATTTCCTTGTAAACATAACATCAACAAGCATATAAGCACAGTCTATAGCTTTACCTCCAGAACAAAGTATAGAATATCTATTTTTCAAACAGTCTCTATTGTTTGGGTCCGATAACTGATTTTCGAGTTCATCTAACTCCTGGGCGCTGTCAACTGGCTTTTCATATATTGGAATATTTTCAACATGGCCTTTGCTGCTATTTAAAGTTTGCACGTCTTGATTATGCGATGAAGTTATTTGAAATACTGCGTCTTCCATTTGCACAGACAAAGCAGACACCTTTTGAATGAAACTATTTTGCACATTTTTTAGAGACTGAATCTGGGCGATAATTGCCGAGTTATTATCCAGTTGCTGCTGTCGATTTTGATAAATTTGGCTTAGAATAGTTGCTTGGTTATCTAATATTTGTTTTTGGTTCTCAAACATTTTACTGATGTCAAAGCTTACTGAATCCTGTACTAAAGGTGTAGTATCATTTGAAAAGACTTGAGATGTATTTGTTGAATTTGCTTGAATATCCTCGGTATAAACTAAGTTATAGTTTAATTCAATCGGCAAGTCAGCGGACGATGACGCTATGTCTGTGTTACGGTTAGTCAAAACAACATTGCCCATCTGAAACAAAAAAGAGCCGGTAAAATTTTATTAAACAAGACTTGACAAAGAGTTTAAAAATAAATAGACTAAATGTTTAAAAAACATTAATTCATTCTTTATAGGCTACTAAAGTCATAACCTTCATTTAATATGTAGTTCTTACCATATCTTGTGCTATTGGATTCAGATTTAAAGATTTGTTATGTGAACGTCGCCGCTGCGTATAATTATCGACATCGTCCTCCGTATCACTGTGCTTCAGCATTTCAGATACAAGCTTTTCTCCGTTTTCGTAGCTTAATACATCGGTCCGTTTTACTTTACATTTTATTACGTCCCAGTCTAGCGTTGGTGTTGAATTTTCATCTTTTAAATACTTTGATATGCATTTATTTGGATATCTGAGAATATTGTTAGATTCCCAACCCGATGGAATAGTAAATAATTTATATTTCTTTCCCTCCAAGGTTTGAACAACTTTGAACGGCATGCTGAAACAATAATAATAACAACTTAGTACACAAATTCAGACAACGGAAAACATACGTAACACGTATATACGTAATTACTCAAGGTATAACAAATTGTCCCAATAGAGAAAATCTTTCTTCATCAATTTACATAGCGTGCCAATTATTATTTTTTTTATTTTGACCCACATTTTGGTGAAAGTTGTTAACTTTAATTTATCCTCCACACGTATCCCTTAGATATTTCGTTACAACCTGATAAACATAGATCATGTCGTTTGCGGCTCTAAAAGCAAGCATTTGTGGCCAATAAGAACGTTCATATATAAAAAATAATTAAAAACAATTACATAATTTCAATTTTCATAGTTACGAAACTACAAGTGACATTGAATCGGCGATTAAAAAAATCATAACATTGTACGTAGTTGTATATGCAACCCTTAAGAAACACTTGCACTAGCACTTCTTACTAGTTTGTGCTTAAGAAACTTAAAAACTATTAGGTATTACTGGATTTACCGAAGTCACATTTGCCATATGGATGAAGTCGCGGGTAGTTAAAACAAAAAAGTTGTCACAATAGTGTTTTTGTACATAATAGTACCACGTCATAGGGGCGAAAATAAAGATGAGCTAAACAATATGGTAGATATCTATACCTACATAGAAACAAGGTCTACCTACTTCCACGTACCTATTTCAACACAATATTATATAAATAAACAAATCTTTCGGCACAAGTCCCAACTTACACTATCTACCTATAGTCTAACATTCTATGTTACATTAAGTTAAGATAAATAATGAATGTTATTGAATGACTGACCTTGTACGCGTTTTATTTTCGGGTATCAAAGTGAGATGATCAGACGACACTGCTCGAGCCGCTGACGCATTGATGTCCGTTTTCACTCGTCGACTGTGTAAGACTGAGTGACTGTGACTGACTTATTTTGCGAGTAAGGAACTGAGGAGATATTACGATTGTAATGAGTAAAAGTTATAGAAACCTGGACAATCCTTAAAAATAAATGTTTCTTAGGAAAAGTGGTTTGTTATGATGTGTAGTATAATACTACAATCGAACTAATAAAAAGACACCTTACAAACCATATAAATCATTTACTCGGTTTAAGTAATACCAAAACATTGTTTTTTTGTGATTTTTTTTAATACTTGCAGGTTTTGATTATTTCGTTGAAGAACCCTAATCCATCCAGTTCGTAAAATGTTTAGCCGGTTGTATTGCCTTGGCTATAGTAAGTATATTTATTCAAGTCTATTATTGCACTGTTAAGTATACTAAAGACTGCACAATATTCTTGAGTAAAGATGTTGTATCTCAAAGTGTGTAATAGATGACTTAAGTGAAGACCTAAAGCTTTAAGTAAGTTCGCCATTGTTTTGGTAAACTAACCTATAAATTGATGACTGGATTATTCAATATTTGACAACAAAATACTTCATTATTTTTGTTAATTTTGTTATTCCATTGATGCCACTTAATTTAACATGCCACTGGCCAGGATGCAAGAATAAATATGATACAAATTTGGGGTGTCTGTTTTATTCTTCATAACTTTTATTTGAAATCTCTAACAAATCCTGAGCGCGTTAAAATTGAGATGGAAAACATAGTATACACTTACCGTAAAATCACAATGGCTGATTGTTTTCACTTCACAAACTAAAATAACTTGAACACTTTATTATAACTCCTCTGTCAATTATGTCTCGCCATTCGGTAAGCTGTTCTTCGTTGTCACAATTTTATTATATGTCGTTTATAGGATTTCTCAAACGAGACTTGAGCTTGAGAGTATTTTATATAACTATTACGCGTTAAAGTGTAAAACAACTATTTTTAATAGGTCTAATGAAGTTTTGAGTGATAAATTATTCTTAGCCGACGTTTTTCTATGTCCCAGAGTGTTAACTAACCCTTCTACAACCACAGTAATACCGGTTAAAGTAATAGCTGAGGATGAATAAACACTCTTATGTAGGTACTTTAACACCTTTATACCGTTGCTCTACAGGCTTTCTATAACCTTTACCTGTAAAATCGTGGGCCTCTTTCGTGGTTATAAGTGAGTTAGAGCACTCTATAACACCGCTGCTACAGGTATTCTTAACACTTTGATACTCGAATGGATCCCATATACGAACGATATACAGGTTGTTTTAACGCTACCGTGCTAGTTGGGCTAGGGAAATATATGACGTCATAAATCGCCGCTATTTTTGTACTGTGAGCACTGGCGCTTTCGGGGTAAGGTGCTCTCAGTACTTTGATCTCATGATCAAAAAACAACAGCGCCTAGGGATTTAACAGCTTCCGCTAATAATTTTTATTATTATTAATCAATATTGTTATACAAATAAACTTGGACATCAAGTTTTAAAATCAATAATATTCAAATAGTATTTTTCTTGTTGAACGGAAAACGTATTCGTGATAAATAGGTTCATTTGAAAACAGCGCCGAAAAATGGGCATGATAGTATACTGGACTGCGTTCCGTTTTAAACAGTATAGCAAACTAAAAAGGAACGGCTTCACAGTATTCTGAATTGACGTCACACCTTACTATGGTCACAGATATCTAAATAATAAGGCAATATTATTTAGATTTCTGTGGTCACAGTGTACCAGTATCGGAACACATACTAGGTAAAGAAGCAGCGACGTCAATTGAGCGCGATGTCCATGATGATGATCGTCAATTCGCCTACCAAGCGTGATAATTAAGGTTTTTCTTTTAAAAAATTAAAAAATCTTTTTTTATTTTTTTATACACAGAAATACTAATATTATTATTACATATTACTATTAAATATTAAGATTATTAGTGATTTTATGGGCTTAAGAAGAAAAACTAATTTCTACAGTATCGTGAAGACGCTGTACATTTATAAATAGTACATGAACAAACAATCAGACCTGGAATAATTAGAAGAAGGCCATACAAAAATTTATTACATGCGGAATAAGAACCTTCCACTCACAACATCACAGCAAAATGCTACTGCATCAATCAAGGCGTCAAATATATCACAAGCATTTGCAGCAATCTTCATGTGAAGCAGGCAGATTTGAATAGTCCACCTATTGTTATTAAGACACACTTACTGGGTAGTTAACAAAATCCTTTATAAGTACCTTCGTTATATCTTCGTTCAGAATTGACTGAGAGAAAGTGCTTGGAAACATTAAATATGTTTTTTGTATTTTTTTTAATAGTTCACAACAAAATAAGACACAGCACGATTTTTAGATTTTACTGATATACATAAAGTTTAATCTCATCACGTCCGATCTGAAATCTAGGCTTAGCTTTGGCAAAATCCGTTCCAAATTCTAAATTAATATTATACACAGTGGTGACGGGCGTAAAGATGGTTAATGTTTTAATATAATGTTAATGATGGTTATGGACAAATATTCCAAACGATGCTAGCCAGCTCACGCATTCTTAAAAAGCCTGTGCAATCAATGCGTGGAATGTCTAGGAATAAATTGAAGGATGTTGTAAATATGACGTGAATCGCAATAAGAACCAACAGATTTATAAGAAAAAATATTGCCTGGGGTCCTGCAGGTATTCAGTAATACCACAAAATAAGTAATAGTAGGGTACTACGTAGTAATACCATAATAAGAATATGTCTTCCTGTTACACTAGTAGCTAAAAAGGGAAAGTTTTTACTGAAGATGTAATTACGAATGTAATTTGCCGGGTCTAAAGAACTACATCGTTGTTCTTGTCAGGTTGATTTAGTTGTATATTTAGCTCATGTAGTAACAGTAGGTAACATTTATTAATATTATTGGATTAACAATCGATTTATATGAAATTACGAATGATTATAGTATACAGGGTTATTTTTCAAAGAGTAGCCAAATTTTAAATTTAAATTCAAATATATAAATAATGATATACCGTTATTGTAGTTTTTGAAAATATGAGTAAATAAGGCTCCGAATTATATTTAAAATTCTTGCAAATTGAATGTGATTTATGGGCAAAAACCTTTTTGCATACCGATCGATCCTCAGATAAATCGGTTAATATAAGTACCATGCATTTTGTATACATATTTTGAAAAAAGGGGCAGAATGTTTGGGATTTCTCTTTAATTATTTAATTAATAAAAAATTACTTATTTTGAAACCACTCTGCAAAATTGGCCGATTGTTGCAAAATAACTCTGTATTTATTACTGTGAAAACTGAACATTATTATCGAAAGTTGTCAACGATTTGTCTAACAAAGTTTTACAAGAGATACAATGTGGCCATAAGACGGTCACTCTATTTGAAATAACAATTATAAAAAGAGGAGGTTCAAGTGTAGCTTTCACACCCTCAACCTTTTAAAAGTTCCTCTGTCATATTAGGACTATGTTACCTATAATCTCACACGGCTGGCTCTCCTAGTGAGTATATCAGCGAATCATAACTTCTACACTTTGAGATCGGGAAAGAAATTTACATAATACTTATACTGGACTTATGGTATTATATCTTTCGCTATGTCTCAATGTTGAGAGTTTGTTTATTTGTATTTTGCTCCGAATATCGAGCGTTTTCAAATAATTAGGCGTACCTAATTATTTGAAAACGCTCCCTACCTAATTAACAAAAAAACAATTATAAGGTTTGATTAAACGCTTTTAGCAATAAAGCTTTATTTTTCTTACTTATCTTTTACTAAATAATAATTATAATAACACAGCATCATTTAAACAGTATTGATATAAACGAAGTATTCGTTACAATTTTAGATTATGCGGTCAATGCAGTGACTGAAATCAAAAACATTGCCATTTTGCAACAGAATTCTATCGTACATATAATCCTACACACTTGTTCTCAATTATCGCAGATGTTTTCTTAACTTCCGTTTTCTACAGTTTTCATATGTATGTAAATTGTTATAAACTTATTTCATGTATTTAGAATTTACTTTTACTCTTAATATTATGAAATATTTTTTATTCGACGTTTATATATTTTGTTAGAAGTCTCTCGGATAAGGAATTATTTTTAATATCAGCGTAAAATAGCAGCTTAATGCTGCTGTGTTTCGTATGCGTAGTATAGGGAACCGGAGACCCGTTCAATTGGAAACGAGGCATTCCATCTTAGTCCTCAGGGGTGAGAATGCATCTGCATTTTGATTCTTAATCGAAAATAAATGTAGATGTCTATGGGCCACAGACTTACCATCACTTGGACTGTGTGGTCGTTGGCCATCCTTATTCTATAAAAAAACTTACTATTGTCTGCTTTAAGAATCAACTATCACTACACAGGTAGGTCAAGTATAAAGGTTGAGTGAGCTTGAGTAGCGATCCTGATGGCCCTTTAGTAATATAAAAGATTTTAGGGAGGAAATGACAACTGCCGCATAATTTTGCGTTAAAAAGTCGCTAATTAATCGCTTTTTTACAGAGTAGTATATAAGGTTTGAATTTATGTTTTTATATGAATGAAATGTAATTTTATAATTCTGTTTTCAATCACTTTCAGACGTCTGAATGATATGAATTTTGCAGACATCCAAACGGATTTTAGGTATTGTAAAGTGTATGTATGTAAAACATCCCCACGATACAGGAGTAAAGCCACGGGTAACTTTTTTAAAGTGTATAATTTATAATATATAAGTAGTTACGGTATAAAGTAGTTATTATTTAAAAAAATGGAAATAAATACTAAAATAATCATACTATATATCATAATGTAAATGTAATATTACATTTATGTACTTAAGAATCAATAAAATTTATAATTTTTACTTGCGATTGTAGTTACTTCGTAAAACTTCAGGTTTATGTTTGTCATTTGGATACACACTTGTACCTTGTACTTGTTTAAGAATATTTCTTATTTTCTCCTAAATTTATAAGAAAATTTTGAGTCATGCAAACTTGTTAAACAGAAACGTTATTATTATTATTATCAGTTTTAAAAGCTATCACGTTCAGCGATAAAAGAGCATTCGCAGGAACATTGAAGGAAAAAGAAGTTAAATAATTTAAAAAAAAAATTATTTCGGAGACATGTAAAGACTGCGATTTCTTTTTCCTGCTTTAAAACCTTTCCCGAAAAAAGAAAGGAGGTTTGTGCCCCGCCGTAGGACGAATTTTAATTTATATAATCATTAATACTTTATCTTACATATCATTCTTGAGTATCGCGATATTTGACGGTATTTAATTTCACATCGGAAACCCATATCAAACTGCAGGAAAATTAGTCATCTCACTCACCTACATAGAACTGCTAACAATTGAATATATTTGAACTGTTACTGTACCCACTGTACCGTAATGTAGTGATTGTTTGCCATTGAAGCTTTCGTAGAATTTAATAGCATTATGTAGTACTAGACTAGAGCGGGACAGTATTTCATGCCGGCACACCGCCTGCAACTTTACAAGGCGCAGGTTCGGCCGCACATGGAATACTGTTCCCATCTCTGGGCTGGGGCTCCCCAGTACCAGCTCCTTCCACTTGACCGCATCCAGCGCAGAGCGGCTCGAATCGTCGACGACCGAGTGCTTTCCGATCGGCTCGATTCACTGGCGTTGCGAAGAGATGTTGCATCTCTTTGCGTATTTTATCGCATCTATCACGGGGAGTGCTCTGAGGAATTGTTCGGATTAATCCCAGCCGCCAAATTTCGTGAACGCACGACACGGCAAACGTCCCAATACCATCCACACCATCTGGATGCTTGGCGGTCCACCACTGTACGTTTCACAAGGAGTTTTCTTCCACGTACAACCTCTCTGTGGAATAGTTTATCATCGGCGATTTTTCCGGACCGATACGACCTGGGGACCTTCAAGAAAAGAGCTTACTCCTTTCTAAAGGGCCGGCAACGCACCCGCAATTCTCCTGGTGTTGCGGTTGATCATGGGCGGCGGTAGTCACTTAACATCAGGTGAGCCGCATGCTCGTTTGCCCCCTCTTCTATAAAAAAAAAAAAAAAAAAAAAAAGTACTTTGCGAAAATTTGATTACATTAGTTAGGTGCCTATGTTATTGCTGATGTATGGGAAAACTGTTTTTTTTTTTTTAATAATAAATAACCTTTATTCAATCATAATATTTGCCTAAACTATAAACAATATATGAAATATAAATTATATGAACACTTTGTTCGAGGATCAATCCAGTTTGAGAATCGAAGAACTCTTTGAAGGTTTTCTTTAGTGTTTCTTCGAAACTGATTTTTGGCATATCAAAAAGTTATCTTTACTTTATGAAATTACTTAGCCGTCGGAGTCGGGAAACGCCACCTGAAACGCAAAACCTGAGTCCGATGAAGCTGTAAAAGCCAAAAGGCTAAAAGCACAAACATCACAGAAACTAGATCGAGTGCTCTAAGTAGCAATTGCTAAATATGTATGCCAGTCTTGACTCTACACCTCGTGTAGCTGAACGCTATTCTCTATATATAGGGTCTTAGGTTCACAGTTATTGAAAAACGGTTATACTTGATCATAACTGCAAAATAGAAAAAGAAAAAAGAACTTAAAATTTAGACAATTTTAGCCACTTAAAATCGACCTTATTTTATTTCGCGCTTTAGGTAGGTACCTAATTATATTTCGCGATGTGAACAGTTGTGTGATAAATTTCGTTTTCGTACGTTGTTTAGGTAGTTTGTTTTGGATGTATATGTGATAAGCGTTATGGGAAAAACCCTAAGTAATCGATATGATAGAGGTAGATATTTTGATAACTAAATAACACTATCGAACTATAAAAAAGTGCGTATTGTTATAAGTGCGTGTATAAAAATGTACAGTGCTATGTGAAACTGAAAATCCGACATAAATGCTATTATAAATATAATAAAAATTATGGTGTAAAACAAATATCAAGATGGGAAGAAGGAACATGAGCATGATGCGGTTAGGCCGATGCGTGGCTTTTCTGGCCGCTGCAGCATTCCTTTTGCCGTTCACCATCTTACTTATGGTGTTTGACCAACAGTACAACTTCACTTACAACACCAAACGTGTCTTCTATCAAGAGGTAAGTGTTTTATTTAATTTATGAAATTAAGAAGTTACTTAAGAGTACATCTCTGTGGTAAAAAACACCCTTAAGTAGTAAACATCAATCGTCATTCTATCTATAGCATAATTAATTAATTCTATAAAAAATATATTTAGGATTACATTACAAAAAAATTGCTAAAAGGTTTCCAGAACGATACTAATCTTTATGGCCGACACACACGGCCAGTTAAACTCATCAGTTGAACTGATCAAATATTTACCAGTTATTTCTGATAGAACAGGAGTAAACTGTCTAACCGGCGGACAGTCGATGACGACAGTGTCAGGTGTTAGTTACAAGTGTCATAAGACACCTAAGCTATCTAAATAATTTGAGGTTTCTGTCAACATCAAAGCACTTGTTTCGTCGTTTTCTCTAATAGTTCACATGCGCTGACACCTAATACATAAAATATCATCACTTTTACGTATCCAAATCCACTTCAAACCATTATTCAAAAGATAAAACAGGAGCAACAATCCGTCGACGGTCAAGTTCCCGCCAAAACTAAACTAAGTAAAGAAGTACCAGGCCCGACTCTAAATATATTAATACGTTGCGCGCTCCCCTACAAGCTACATTAGTGCCTTATTTTTTTTTACTTGTTTTTTAGGGTTCCGTAGTCAACTAGGAACCCTTATAGTTTCGCCATGTCTGTCTGTCCGTCTGTCCGTCCTCGCTTAATCTCTGTGACCGTTAGCACTAGAAAGCTGAAATTTGGTACCAATATGTGTATCAATCACGCCGACTAAGTGGTAAAATAAAAATTGGAAAAAAATGTTTTATTAGGGTAGCTCCCCTATATGTAAAGTGGGAAGTGATTTTTTTTAATTTCAACCCTAACTTGTGATATATTGTTGGAAAGGTATTTAAAAATGAATAAGGGTTTACTAAGATCATTTTTGATAATGTCAATAATTTCGGAAATAATCGCTCCAAAAGTAAACAACAATGTGTCCCCCCCCCCCCTCTCTTACTTTTGAACCATAAGTTTAGAAAATATGAAAAAAAATCTGAAGAGTAGAACTTTATAAGGACTTTCTAGGAAAATCATTTTGAACTTGGATGGAAAGTCGGAGCGCCTGCCGCGGAGCGTGCAATGTTGCACGCTCCATGTTCGCGCACGTACCCACTACGGGAGCAGTTGCAGGAGCGCGGAGCGCTGCTGGAGCGCGAACATAATGGAAACCCACCTTTAAACTCATAAGTGGGAACACTTATTGTGACGGACGGGAAACTACGGAACCCTACACTGAGCGTGGCCCGACACGCTCTTGGCCGGTTTTATTTTTAAATTACAGTGTGATTGTTACTCGAAAGTATATTTCTCTGACCTATATTTAGGCACTTTATATTTATTTTTGAGTTTTTATTCAAGAATGGCCACTAAAAAATCTAAAAAGTACTGCATGGCATATGGGTGCTTAAACAACAATAGAAATGTCGATTTTTTATTCTATACTGTTCCATAGGATATCGAGAGGTAAGATATTATTATTAATAGATAGATCTAGACAATTAGGTATCTAGTTATTGGCTCCATAGTTACAGATTTATTATTTGATCAGCGACCCGACCACAGCGTCACAGTTTTCAATTTTTTCGCGTATAATGTCAATGACTTTAAAAAAATATTTCAATGTACGTAGACCTCCCAGTGCAAGTGACTGCCTAATAATGCAAGATCAGCACATACTGGTTGTGCTTTCTACATGAGGTGATGCTATCTACTATGCCCTTTGGCCTTGAGCTGTGATCCTGCGAAGTGATTTGGTCAAAGATGCCTACTAAATTTATTGTTTTATGCCGTTTGTAAACTGGATATGATCCACCCTGGATATGATTTGAATTTCGATAGATTTTAATTAATTAATTAAATTAATTCAAAATTTTTGTTTTTATTTTTAGTTAAATATCTGCGCCATAGGCTTCTCTCCACTCCCGTTCATGTGTTACACCCTATTTTTTCCAAACGGTAAAAAAGTCATTCAGTATATATACCGACCTTAAGTTGAAATTTTTAACTGACTGCAAACCACGGAATTTTTCGAACGTACTGTCAGTTAAACAACTCAGTTGAACTTACGTACATCCAAAAACTGTTCGTGAGTGTGAAATCTTAAGTTGAAATTTTTAACTGACGGCACCCCACTGAGTTTTCCGGGACAGTAATCCACTAGCTTCAGTTCGTTTCAATTACTGGTAAGTACTTACTTTCCGACCGTGTGTATCGGCCATTAAGATTTCACAGTCACGGTCAGTTTTTGGATGTACGGCAGTTGAACTGATCAGTTTAACTGACCGTGTGTGACGACCATTACACGGTCACTTAAACTGATAATTATGTCACGGTATAATGTGTGTTCAAACTTGTTAACTCCAGCAGAGTTAACATTAGTGAACATAAATAAATTTTATATTACGTGTTTTTTTTATATCCTTACACAAAATGTTAGGTCAGTTATACTCTCTGTTACAATAATACCTTTTTAAAAAGGTATGGGTTATATATGTGTTTTGTGAAATTATTATTAATTATTATTATAAAATAAAAATGATATCCGAAAAACGATTGAGTGTAGACTTGCGATACTATCAACAAGGTCTTACATACATTTCTTCGCCAGAATTTCAAATGCGATCGGAAAAAGCTATAGACGCTGTGGACGTAATTTCACGTGATATTTACACTTGAATCCTGAGCTAAGACTTGGGTTCAAGCGGTCCCGCATTTCAACAGCGTTAAATACATTACAAAATTTCTTCTTTTACAGAGCGACTTCTATAAAATAAACGGGACGCTATACGCACCCGCATTCACGATAACAACCACTAGTATAAGGACCCAGGTAATTAATAAATAATTTCAAATTGACACCTAACTTGAAGCTAATTTTGCACCTACGGCTCACTAACACGTACTAACAAAGGTCTGGAGACGACTTTGCACGGAGTCCATATTTTGTTTAAAACCTGCTTTTGATGTTTGTTATATTTAGGATCTAAATAACTATTCAGTAAATTATTCGTTATTTAAGAAAAGAAGTTTAATCTCAATTTTTTTGTCGATTAGCATATTTATTTATTCCAGTGATAGGTATTGGAAATCATTACATTTTTCCGGCGACTTACAAATCACATGCCAGCCACGGTCACACACGGTCAGTCCAACTGATCATTTCAACTGATTAATTCAAACTAAAACTGTTGATATTTTTTAAAATATTGGATGTTCGATATATCCATAAATAAACTTATATGTAAAACTCCGATATTTTTATATTTATAATGATCGATATATTGAAAATCCACAGTTTTAGTTTGGACTGATCAGTTGGAATTATCAGTTGAACTGACCGTGTGTGGCGACCATTAAACGTCGCTTTGTATGAACACTAAATTGACACCTATCCACTTCAAAGAAAATATTATGCCATCAAAAACATAACTTGTAAAAAAACAAGTCTCGCAACTCAGTTCTTCTACCGTAAAATGTTGTGACATCCATGTAATACCAAGTCGGTTAATTTATGCAGTCCCTACTTAAGGGTCCTTCTGTTTTAAGTTATTACGTAATTAGCTAACCTAACAACATTTTATAGTGACCATATCAATTTTAAAAATCTTTTATGTTTTAAATAAGTAGATTGACTTGGCCATCGCATGAAAACACAACGTTTTTCACTAGTAATATATATTAAATTAAATTACATTCCTTAGTGCGATTGCCAAGTTAATCTATATATTTAAAAACTAAAAGATTTTTAACATTGATTGAATTGATTGGAATTTGATATATACCATGTTTAAACAATACCTACTCGGGTCATGAAAATTCGGGCTTCTAAATGTATCAACAACGAAGCTATAGGGGGGTTCGAAAATGGCCTGAATTGCTTCGAGAAAAGTATGGTATGGTACGGCCGTGCTGCTTTTTTGCTCGACCTGGCGGGGGCACTGCTGTGCCCCCAGATATGGAATTAGGGAGGTTTGTAATTTTGGATTAATTATTGTACCTACTAGTAATGAAAATACATCAATATGTTTCTAATAATAAAGTTTTCGAAAACAAAGTTCATTTCTAAGTAAACAATCTTTAATAAAGCAGATATATTTTTATAAATAATTATATCATAATACAAAATCAAACTTAAAATTTATTTTACCACTTATAAATGTAACCGTTTTCCTTAAAATAATAATCAATATTCAACTAGACATAGCTTTATACCTGGCATCACATTACTTATCTAATCTCTGTGTGGTGATTTACGAGTAGCAATAACAAGTTTTGGACTAAAACTTGCTGAAAAAGCTTGCACAATCGTGTCCTTACATCATTTTTACACGTTTCTCATACACGTGTAAAATGATGAAAAGACCCGATTATTAATATTACGATATATAATTGAAGCAAAACTCCTTAAGAATAAGTCCTAAATAGATGCACCATTGATTTTTTTAGAATAAGGGTGACAAATGAGCATACAGTCCACCTGATGGTAAGTGGATGTTGTGGCCCATAGACATATACATTTATTCTCGATCAAGAATCAAAACGCAGATGCGTTGTCATCCCTGAGGTCTAAGATGGATTGCCTCGTTTCCAGTAAAACGGGTACAGCAGTATTAAGCTGCTATTTTACGCTGCTAGTCTGTCTGAGCGTTGTCCTTACCTTATATTATGCTGCTCTAAGTCCTTTCCCACATCCCCCTTCTGGTTAACCCATTCTTACTGCAACCATAATACAGCTGCAGAGTAACTCTACTCCATAACAAAAGTATGCATATAAGGAACGGTAAAATACAAAATCACTCCATGTGCCGACGCCTCAGTAGAATTGATATGCAAGAGTCAACCTCAGGTCAGTGAAGTAGCGGTATTCGGGTTAGAAACGTAATGGAACAATAACCTGAGAATGATTTAACAATGGCGGTTAAAGTCTCACGGCAAAAAATGCTCCACTCTCAAATTATAATACAAAAAACGCGAGATTAATTTTCGGTATGTTCCATACCAGCGATTGTAACTGGAGGCACGCAGTGTTATATCATTATGCTTATATTTTTTTGATTTACGCAATTCATTAAGTGCCTTTTTATTACTTCTATTGTAGTTTTTTTTTTTAAGTTCAAGATATCATTAAGCTGATCCAATAAAGAAGCTAAAACGTAATACGATTTATTTCAACGCGTTTGGATTTTTAAATGATTTTGATGTATTTCATTATTTTATTAAAGTACAATCTATACGCATATGTTCGTCAGCAGATCATAGGCCTCAAAAATGTGTTATGGATAGGCAAATTCGGACTTGCCATTCCAATGCCAATTGAAGGAATTTTGAATGCCTTAGAAACGTTTATAAGTTTTTAAACTTGTATTTTCCCTCACTCGAACGTGCCTACACATATTTCGTCATCAGTCCGCAGGAGTCCACTGCTGGTCATGTGCATCCCTGAGCATCCCCTTGCTTGGCCAGCAGGTCGACGATTGCAGTATCATACACTGCTTCCTTCCATCGGTCTGATTATTTTAAGTTTGAAATTGAAGAAACGGGATGTTAACATATTCTTCATAATAAAAAAATTGTGGATTTAAAAAGAAGAACAAATTATATACGAGTGTCGTAATAGTCAAAAATAATTGTATGTTATTTAGTAATTATCTGCACAAAAAACATCACAATCATGATCATTATAGCACTTAACAATACTGAACTAAAAACTGATGATTTCAGTTCAGTTTGCAGTTTATTTGAACCTATGATTTCTCCAAAGAACGGCAAAACACGGTTTTGAGCCACATACATGCTTCGACTGCTCTTACCAGGTCGTATGTCTATGTAAATAGGACACGTCTATGTAATACTGACAAGTACATACAAGACACTGTTTTAAATAAAATCCTATAGCAAATATAATTAAAGACCCTCATGCAATAAAAATAAAATATTTTTAAAGATACCACGTACACTGGGGTACCTATTATTTAGACGTTATACTTAATTCAAACATATTCAAAACACTGTCCTGTAAAATTAGCATTTATAGTACACGTGTAAACCCTATATATATATATATATATATATATATATATATATATATATATATATATATATATATATATATATATAGATTTTTATATCAAACCAGATATTCAAAAGGCGAGCATTTATGTTACGTTACTACGAACAATTAAATTAATGTTAATGTTGTAATTAAATGTCTTAATTTTTTTAACAAAATTCCATTTCTTTTTAAACTTTGGCTCACAAGAACTAAGGCACCTTAACTATGGCGTAACGTGACTGCTGATTGGTATTTATAAATCATTAAGCTCGACAAAAGACAGTTTAATGAAAATTATCCCGTTCATTTCTTGTACGCAAACAAGATATGATACTTGTAACTTTGAAACTAACTTACTTAACTACTTACTAACTTTTACTGTCGGATTTATATTGTTTATATATTCGACAGGTCTTCTATCATTATTATTATCAATTACTATAACATTTCCGTAAAAGAATTAAATATCATAAAGATATGAAATGTTTGGCACCTTTAAAGTTACTTCGAACTACACTGAACATGGTGTGCCGACCATTTAAATGTAATATTTACAGTTTTTTAAGAAGAACGATAGAAAGACAATAAAATAATTATTCGTATTCTATCTAAATATTAAATTAACACATTATACAATATATTACAGATTTTTAAATTACTTACGAATTTCTTAATTTCTTATGTAGAACAAATGAACATATTATTTCTTTTCAATTTCAATGCTCAAATTATTTTTGAGTCAACATACCAAAGAGAATACAATCACTGCGTTTTAATTCTAAATATATCTTCTAAAATAATCAAACAAAAACATTCATAAAATTTCTCCAGATTCGTCATCAACATACCTCGCGAAATGATCTAGATTCTACGATTCCGTTTCAACCCGACATTGATTTAGACGTGACTCGCGCCATGATTTCAATGGCAGCTTAATACGTTTTCTATACAAGTGTAAATGCTAATTACATTTAAATTGGTTGCTTTCATTAGACAAAGCAGTTTATTTGTCGGTTACTACAATTCATTTACTTACATTAGAAAAAACAGTTCATTTGTCGTGTCACTTATAATGAATAATATTTTTCAAAAAAATATTCCCGCTGTGTTTTTTCCTGGTTCTTCCCAGGACAGAGATTTTTTTCCAAACCAGTGCTAAATTAAACAAAAGAGGGAGTTTCAATAAGTAAGTAATTATTTTCTATAAGTACTATAAAACTTGGGCCACACCTTAATCTACTGTCGCTGATATTACTTGATGAGTGCTTTTGTATTTTAAAAGCTGTAGCTGACGTTACTCTACTTTTGTATTTTAAAAAGTTAATAGAATTATAATTATTTTTGTTAATTCTATTAACTTTTTAAAATACAAAATAAATGTTATTTTTGTTGTTTTGCTTTACTAAACCTAGTTTTAACCATAAGCAAACAGCTACACTTACTTTTAGACATAAATAAATCGAATACACATAAGCAATCGGCTGGACTATAACTGACAAAAACTCGCCTAAACCGCACTAAAACCGACTAAAAGTCGAATAAACAAAAAAATAATAATATTATTATCCGTCCTTTTACCGAATCTGTAGTCACTTTCCAACATAAAAATGAAGAAATATTTTTTACGTGGTAGAGCCATACTGCAGTTATATTAGTAGTACGAATGGGTCGGCTCGACCGAGGAAGGACCACGCTGTCACAGAATACCAGCGTCAAATAGTAGCTTAATGCTGCTGTGTTTCGTATGGTGAGTGTAGAGAACCGGAGACCCTTTTCACTGGAAACGAGGCATTTTATCTAAGTTCTCACGGATGACAACGTATCTATCTGCATTTTGATTCATAATCGAGGATAAAATGTCTATGGGCCACAACAGCTACTTCCCATCAGATGGACTGTGTGCTCGTTTGTCATTCTATCCTATAAAAAAAATTAAAAAACTTATCTTTCTTGCGAATACGTCGAGTAGTCGGCTCGCGCTCGCATATTTGTTTTTACATAATATGTTATTGCTGCGCCCCAGACGGGGGTTCTTGTAGGCTCTTATTTCATCCGCTTTGGTTCCTAGCGGTATTACGTACAAAATCTTTTGAAACTACCACAAAGAGGGATGTATGTCATTTCTTAATATGTCGTAAGTCATGATGAATAGTCATACGTACACAGCTCAAAAGATGCAGAGTCCAAAGAGGAGCGAGCTACTGGAACCGCGTTTAGCCAAAACTATGGGTTTAGACAGAAAATTGTGAATTAAGTGATACCCTACCTGCACAATTACAAACCCAGTATCACATAAGTACTGTAGCCTCTAACAACATGCTGAGCAAATAACACAGTTGGTGCATTTTTTTTTGTAATATGTTCCACGCATAAAAACAACATGGGACTATGAATATGATGAATATTTCAATTGGCACAGTCTAAGGCAAGGTATATTTTTTAAAGCCTTATAATAATGAGCTTTGCTTTGTCGCTGTTTCAAATATTTTTATAGAATAGGGTGAGAAACGAGCACACAGTCCACCTGATGGTAAGTGGTTACTGTGGTCCATAGACATCTATAAATCTATCCTCGATTACAAATCAAAATGCAGATGCATTGTCACCCCTGAGGACTAAGATGGAATGTCTCATTTCCAGTAAAAAGGGTCTCCGGTTATCTACACTCACCATATACGAAACACAGCAGCATTAAGCTACTATTTGACGCTGGTATTCTGTGAGAGCGTGGTCCTTCCCCGGTTGAGCCGACCCATTCGTGCTACAACTTTACTACTAATATAACTGCAGCATGGCTCTACCACTTATAAAACGGTCACGGTCAAACTCAATTGGGACCTTAAATATTATATGTAAAGCTACAGTAACCTCATTGCTAAATCGGATAATGAGGATTTCCGACAAGATATTTTTTAATAAATGGCCCTGAACGTAGGAAAATAAAATACTAATAATGTAATAACACAAAAATATTTTATATTGTTAACTAAATGGTAAGCAATTTTCTATATCATCTACGTCAGCCGTCAATATTTCGCGAACGCCATCGCGCCAAAACTCACGATGCCATCCTAACCATCTGGATGCTTGGCGGTCCACCACTGTGCATTTTACTAGGAGATTTCTTCCTCGTACAACCTCTATGTGAAATTGCTTACAGCCGGTAATTTTACCGGACCGATACGACTTAGGGACCTTCAAGAAAAAAGACTGTCTAAAAGGCCGGCAACGCACTTGCAATTCCCCTGGTGTTGCAGTTGTTCCTAGGCGGCGGTAGTCACTTACCATCAGGTGAGCCGCATGCTCGTTTGCCCCCCCCCCCCCCCCCATTTCTATAAAAGAGCGAGTAATATTAGTGCTATTGTTGTGTTTCTAAGTTTAATCTTGAATAAACCGCAAAAATTTAAGATTAGTTAGCATTGTATAAAAAAACGAAAACCAACCAAATATGCGCAAATCACCGACACCAGTAAAAAATGCGCAAATAAAAGTTCTCCGAAGACCTCGCAAACTTTTTACCCGCCTTTTTATCTAATCGATGAATAAAAGGTAGGTAACGACTCGCTAGGTCACATGACTCGACAAAAACTGACGACCGGTGTAGCCGCTGCCCGCTTACCTTATTACAGGGCATCGATGAATAACGGGTCGCCTTGACACTGCTGTGCGATTTCTTCCGCGCCATCAGCATTTTGCAATTGTGAAACTAAATAAAGCAGTGCCAAAACTTCAGTTGTATATTTATTTATTTATTTGCTTTTTTAAGGGAAACATACAGTACAATAAAAATACATATAAAAGTAATCCTAAAACCAATGAAATTTCCACAGATATCTAATTAATATTAAAAGCTTGCAACCACAATATGTTTAAACATTTTAAAAAAATAACTAAATGGTATTTATAATTAAACATTAAGTACAAAGCATTTAAAAGTAATACAATACATACAACCTATAGTGAAGTTACCAATTATAAATTAAGTTTTACAATATTTTTTTATAACTATTATATTTAAAGTGAAAAATATCTAAGTTCACAATATTTTAAGTAAAAATTTTTACATGTACGAGATACAAAATTATTTGAAGCAGCATTTAATAAATTATTTTTTAGGAAACTTTTAAACTTCGAGCATTTTAATTGTTTTTCCTCTTCTTTTTTTGATACATTATATTCTTATGATAGAAGTTTTGTTAGTATTGAATATTTTTCTAACATTAATATGGATGCTATGTTGCTAAATCTGAATTAAACGATTGATTGATTAATATTACACATGAAAAGAAATTGTCATCATAGTATGGTCACCGTATGGCATAATTTAAATGCAACATATTTATAACAAGCTTCGGTAAGACAACTGAATTAGGTACTTTAAAGTCATGGCAAGAACATTCCAAACTACTCATTGCATGAATCAAACGACAGAAATTTTAAGTAAACGAAGTATCGGCTTCATTATAGTAAATTGAAAACTTAATCTGGACATAAAGCAGATAATATGGCGATAAAAAAACTTGAGTAAATTATAAAGTAAAACCTAGTTATGTGGAATCTCATGGGAACAGAAAAATTTTCTCTTCTCTGCAAGAATATGAGTTTCATAGATAAAATTTTTAAATCATTTAAATTACAAAAGTTTATTGATTTTACGTATAGAGCTCTAGGGGTATCCGATGTAAAAATGTCGGGTCAAACACTTGTTTTATTAGTTATCGAAATCTCTTGCTTAACCAAGTTACACCGTGCCCAGAGTTGTGTAACTCATTAAAACATGCTTAAGTATTTTTAATTTAGCCAACTTTAGTCGTCGAAGTGAGGGTAAATTATTAAAATGCGATATGTACTAAGTGTACTTATATATACTAAGTACATAAAATATATAAAAAAATATAAACTTTTTATATAAAAATAGTAAATAGAGCTTAGCTTTAGATTAAATTAAAAATAAAAGTATTTTAGTCACAGAGGTTCATTGGCATAATTAATAAAGGTTTTAAGGCGAGAAAATATGGGGAAGTAACAATATTTTGCTTATTATAAACCAATGTTTGACTACAATAATTCAACCTGATAAGTGGTGATGAAGCCCTAGATGCTACATCACTGGCTTATCGCGACAAAAGCCCATTCTCTCTTGCCATGAAGACACCCAGCTTGTAATCGGACGGAACATAACCATCGTATGACATAACATAAACTCTCTTGCCTGTCCGAGACGACAAGCCCAGAGTGGTAGGCATAGAAAGAGAGAAATCGGTAGATAAAATTCCGTCTTGGCCTTACCTTGCCGAATCTTTGTCACTGTATTTTATACATCGATAGCTAGGTATGTACTACGCACTAGATATGGCATTCCGAATACTCACTATGTTCAACTGAACTGTACTGCAATTCGTACACCTGTTATTATGGCTTCGATATTCGCTAATAATAATTTTATAATAAATTGGCACATATGCAAAATAAACGAAAATCAAAAAAGTACTCGATCAACAATACAATATAAACAATTATTTCTTATGACAATTTTCACGCGTTTATATCAACTGCGCATGCGC
This sequence comes from Parnassius smintheus behrii, assembly GCA_036936625.1. Taxonomy (NCBI): domain Eukaryota; kingdom Metazoa; phylum Arthropoda; class Insecta; order Lepidoptera; family Papilionidae; genus Parnassius; species Parnassius smintheus. Next base: position 26,178,019 of record JAUPFT010000013.1, on the reverse strand, counting down.
AACTCTTCTGTTTCCCGCGCATGTGCGGATACAGAGTAGTGCACATTTTTTTTTTGGAATAGCTTCTCTGGTACGTAGTACATATAACTCAATGATTTTATAATTATTACTGGTCACAACATCTTGTTGCAAACCACACTCTTCTATTATTATACAATTTCTCACCCTATGATTCAGGTTCAACCCAAACACACTTCCTAATCACCGGATTTCTAAGTCATTATAAAGCATTATAAAATTCGTGTCACATTAATATCACTGTCAGGTGTCAATTAGTCAGGTTTCATTGTGTATTGTAAATGTAAATTGTTGAAGAAATCAGCAAAATATAAAGAACAAGAAGAAGAATTTCATTTATTTAAGCAACCAAGGCTCATATTTTGTTAGTATTACTTATAACTAAACTTATAACTATGTTAGTAGGCATATATTATTCGTAAAGTACAAAAAAATACATTTATATTTATATGTGCCATTTTCTCACCAATCCACCCGATATGGCACTACAATGGCATATGTATAGGCAGTCCAGTCTGCTAGCAATCACTTTCAGGTTACTATTAATGCTCCTCCGCACCGTAAGCACCACAGACGCGCACCTCTTGCGCATAGTCGCGTAAAAGCAGTCCACTCGCGCTTCCGCGAACATCCCTGATGCACTACAGAAGCGAGGCAGTCCCAGCAGCACCCTAAATGCGTTGTTATATTGTACTCGGAGAGCGTTGTAAGCTTTTTGCGGATATCTAGTCAACAGGTTGCACTTATAAAATGACGTGCAGTAAGCTCTAAATAGGGCTATTTTAATTTCCCTTGAACAGCGTGCAAACCTGCAGCTATCATGGTCGCTCTTACTGACAACGCCCTCCATTCCCTCTCAATGTCATCATCATCTTTGAGACGTGGAGTCAGAACACGGGCGAGATATTTATACCTAAACGCTCTTTGTAAAATATTACCATACGTCATGTCTCTTACTCCCGGTCTCAAAGATCATGACATGGCTCTTTTTTAATATAAACCAATTACATTTATCTTGATGCGTGTAAAATTACCGATACCATTATTTTTTTTTTCTTAATATCACTCGATACGTACACTATATTCACGGAATATAAAAAGTTTTTAACTTTAACACTAAATCGTCGCTCTAGATGTGACACATCTTATATGCAAACCATTCGACTTTCAAGGGGGGAGAAAATATGGTTTTGTTTTGTAAAAATAACACATTCCTTTTAACTATACTAATTCTTATTATAATACCATATGTTTATTGTTATATCACTTTTCTTCATATTTTTGTAATATACGGGGTCTCACTAACTTTTGTAAACACTTTTTATGAATTTTTATTCAAATATAAAAAATTTACAATATAACAAGGAAATTACCACGGCTCTTTTCCGAGCTACCACGGAAAAGAGCCGTGGTAGCTCAGTGGTTAAAGCTCGCTGTAAATATAACAGAACGCGAGTAACCCGGGTTCGATCCCCGCCGGCACCAATGAAATTGTTAATTGCAATTTTAAGTGCTGATTTACCACGTGCTCGGCGGTGAAGGAAAACATCGTGAGGAAACCTGCATGTCTGAGGAATAAGAAAAAAAAAATATTTCGAAGACATGTGAAGTTCGTCAACACGCATTTGGTCAGCGCGGCGGACACTTCCATGCCCTAAAACCCTCTCAGAAATGAGGGGAGGCCTGAGCCCAGCAGTGGGACGTATATAGGCTGTAACTTTACTTTTTTACTTTATAACAAGGAAAAGATTATTGAAAGTCCTTATAATTTTAAATAAAATGTAATATAATAAAAAATATAATATAATAATAATATATAATAATAATAATATTTTGTATATAATTTATGATAAATAATAACATAACTTGACATTTTTGTAAGTAACATAATAGTATTTTAATTGTTTTATGTAATTATAAATATTTGCATGCCTATTAAAGGCAGAATATAGCTTGAACTATGCACCACTGTTAAATCTGGTACCACCTGTATTCTGTGCAAATAAATGTTTCTTTCTTTCTTTCTTTAAAAGAAGCGATCGAGCGGAACGAAGTTTCCAAAGTATTTGCCAAAGATATGTCTGCCAGAAAGAGCCAACTCTCGAAGCCGAAGACTGATTGTGGCAGCATCGTTTTTTGGGGACAACCGAGATTTTGAGTGAGATTCAGAGGTTCCTGGACAGCTATACACGTTATCGTTGAAGGTGTGTACCTTTAACGAACAAGTATGTATGTAATGTATAACTACTATTCCGATAACATTCCGAATGTCAGTCTGTGCAAGATAAGAAAGGCTCTCCAGCACCATGGAAACGGCAAGGCCCCGAGCGACGATGGAATTACAACTCAATTTCTAAAAGCAGGTGGAAAACCAGTACTTAAAGATCCTTCAGAAGCTCTTTAATTCCGTGTGGTCTAATTCTTCAAGAAAGGCAACAATGCTCTGTTGAAAAACTTTAGACTAATTTCCCTTCTGAGCGCTGTCTACTTGCTGTTTTAGAGTGTCATTACGAATCATCTCGCACGCTGACTCGACGACTTCCTTTCCGAAAAGGCTTTAGCATCATAGACCACATACATATAATAGTACAATCTGCCATTTTGTCTTGCATATGTAGACTATGAAAAAACCTTTGATTCCTTCGAAATTTGGGCACTGCTGAATGGACTACAAGTTGACTGCCGGTATATCCAAATGCTGAAGTATTTGTACAGAAGGGCGACGATGGCTATCCGAGTAGAACCAAAGTACGAAACCTATCCAACTGCAGAGAGGTGTAAGACAGAGAGGGTGATGTAATATCCCCGAGACTCTTTACCGCTGTATTGGAAGACATTTTCAAGCTACGGGACTGGAAGAGATATGGTATTGACGTCAATGGCGTGTACATCACTTACCTTCGATTTACCGACGATATAGTCCTTACAGCAGAATCACTGGAGGACATTATGCTCAAACTCTAAAATAAGGCATATAAAAATAGTGCCTCCGAACAGGTAGGTCTTAAGATCAACATGAACTAAACAAAAGTCATATTTAACGTACATGTCACCTATGGCGGTAGTTGTTTGGAGCACTAAACTCGAACTTGTTGACGAATATATTTTACCTGGCGCAAATAGTCCGACTAGTTAAGTCCAACTTCGACCGAGAGGTCAATCGATGGATTCAACTAGGCTGGGTAGCGTTCGGGAGATTACAATACATCTTCTCGTCAGGCATACCTCAAAACTTCAAAGCAAAATTGTACAACCGGTACGTGTTGCCAGTGATGCCCTATGCATCTGAGACATTGTCCTTCGCTGTAAGCCGTATGAGGCAGCACCACCCTTCAGCGAGCCATTAAGTTGGCTATGCTTAGTGTTTCTGTGCGCGATAGACTTAAAAACGAGGATATCCGTAGTAGAACCAGAGTAACCGACTTAGCCCAATGGATTAGTAAGTACAAGTGGAAATGGGCCGGCCATATAGCTCAAGGAACCGACAACCGATGGAGAAGAAAGGTTCTTGAGTGGCAGCCTAGCACCGGCCGGCAGGCTAAATGTAGGGCGTCTCCCCACTAAATGGAGTGCCGACCTGGTAGAACATGCAAGAAGTCGATGGGTGCAGGTGGCTCAGGACCGTGCTTTGGGGCATTCCTTGGGGGAGGCCTTATTTTAAGCAGTGGACTTGTGAAAGACTTTGTCGGCTACTTTGGTTCTACTACGGATATCCTCATTTTTAAGTCTATCACGCAGAGAAACCTCATGCACAGGCCTATTCATAGATTGCTGAGCAACCTTGAGCTTCCTCAAGGAGGCTCGAGGTGGAGCTGTAAGAATAATGGAAACATTTATAATTGCATGAAATATCGTAAAACATTACTTACTTGCCAAACAACCGGGGTTTCTTGCCGTTATTGTAAATTTTGGATATAAGCATTGCGCACTTCGAATTAATACTAGGCGTGTAAGAACATTAGCAGATGCAAATGATTACAAAAAGTCAGTTAAGAGATCCCACCATAACAAGAAGTTTAAAGAAATTTTACAAGATTTCACTAATACCATTTACTAGGTCACACCATATTAAGTATTATCCAGGTTTCTTACAAAAGGTCACTAACAGTAATTTTTTATGTGAAATGTGCCTCCCGTACTTACGAGTTAACACCACTTAGATGCAAGATTGGTTTACTGACATTTTTGCACGATAATGTTAATTATACAAATTTTACAGTTACGAAGGTGTCACATCTAGAACGACGAAATGTATTTTTTGCATATAGCTGTTAATCGTCTCTCGTCACACAAAAACATATTTACATACTTACATCTTTTTAAACTCAAACTTTATTTATATCTATACATATAATAAATCTGTAGAAAAGTCTTGTCTGTAATTCTAATATTTTCTGGAAATAAACAAGTCTAGGGGATTAAATAAAGGGCACTGATGCAAAATTGGTGGTTTTCAGAATTTTTGTCTGAAAATTCACGCACGTTAGACTCGGGCAACTTATAGACTACTTTTTATCCAATATCGGAATTTCAAAATAGGAGAGTTAAGTATTTTCCTGCCTTTAGATGTTAATTTCTACTTGCACCTATAGCCAGCATTGCTGCAGCGTTGTTCTGCCACATTAAAAAATATAGGAAAAGTGCAATACGCCAGGTAGTGATGGCGAAAATCTGTCTGTCTAGCAAGGCGAATGAGGCGAATTCTCCCCCGTGCGAGACCCTCCTCCTGTATCCAAACAGGGATTTTTTTATGGAGCGTGAAGATATAATGGCGTTCATGATCCTATTTATGTAATAAGTATAGTTCAGACCTTACAGTTGTGAAACGCCTTTGATGTCAGGCGATGCCGCCTCCCGCATTAGGTATTTACGCGGCCACCGTATTATATGCTAGGGGTTGTTACGACAATGCAAATAAATTAATTTTGGATATAATAATACTCATTATTATTTATAACATTATGTTCATACTTATAAGTCAAAAACGTTTATAATAATAGTAATTTTTTAAAACTACAAGAAAAAACATATTTACAAGTGTTGCACCGCCAAATATTTTCGTGATACTTTCTTTTTATAGATGTTTTCAGTTTTCGACTAATAAATTTAATTATGTAGTGTATATATACACTACATTCGGATAAACAATTTTATCAATAAAAATGAGGAAAACATGAGCGTGGCCGTCATTTGAAATCAATTTTACTTAGATATTATATTTTTCGAAAACGGCACCCAAATGTAGTTAAAATAAGTACCATAAAAACTCGCGCCAACCGTATGTATACGTCGCGGAACAAAAGTCTAGCGGTAACAGTTATTACGCATAAGTTGAAAATAAGGTAGCATGGGGTAGTAATCAAGTCGCGGGGCTAGTGTGCGTATCGCTGATTGGCTGTGCGTATCGTTCGCACGCGCTGATTGGCTACTGCTGCTTGCGTACGGATACGGCTATTGGCGTACTGATGGAACATGCGCGGCTATCCCCTCCACTGTTCGTTCAGCGCTAGACTTACGTTCCGCGACTTGTATTGCCTATCAGACTCAGTGAAGTGCGCTAGCACAAGGTCACCCCACCACCTGCACCGCAGTACCCCACTGTTGCTCTGCACAAGTACATTCGATTGCCAACTGTTTGATCTTTAAGCTGTGGTAATATGTACTCGTATTATCAAAGTAAATAAAATGTTTCTAAATTTGATTTTAAATGGATCTTCAAATTGCAAACATCTTTATTATTAATCTAGTTCTATCCTTACAAAAATTTCATTATTTTATGTTAAAAAGCGTCATGTAACAAAACTTGCAATAAATGCCCTGGAAAGTACAGTAAAAGAGAATTATTATTATTTAATCGTTGAACATATTAATTATTGTTTTATCATAATCCTACTATGATTCGGGAGTATTAACAAAGACTTAATGATAAGGCGTCAAACATTGACAATAACATTTATCCTTTATCGCGATCGCTGTACCAATTTAGCAGAGCAACACGATATTAACCATTATTGTTTTATGATGTACTAGGATTCGGGAGTATTAACAAAGACTTAACGACAAGGCGTCAAACATTTGCAATAAGGTTTTAGCTTTTATCGCGATCGCTGAACCAATTTAGCAGAAGCAGAACAACACAATATTCATTTCCGTTATAATTACACTTTACTAACACATTAACACTTGACAGGAAAAACTATAAGCCATTCTGTAATATCTACTAATCAACCGGTTTCGACTTCTTTAGCGGTAAATTTTCTTTACATGGCCTTAATATGTTTGGAAGAAATTTGTATATTTTTAAATGTGGGACAGCCATTGAAGTAATATGTACTTACGTACTAGAACAGCTATCAAACAAAAAATGTGCGCTACTCTGTTTCCGCGCGGTTGTTTTTTTTATCATAGAATAAATATTAGGTAGAATGTACCCGTAGTTAATAGTAGATTGTATTGTTAAATAGGTAAATTATATCGAGAACAATATTTAAATTTTGTCATTTATTTTGTATATTATATTTGCTTGTTTAATATAATATGACTTAATATTATATCACAATTACATTTTAATGATATTTTCATCCGAATATTTTTAAAAGGTATATAAGTCAAATATAAAAAAAAACATACTAAATGTAGGTATGTTTAACAAAACTTATTAACGTAACATTTAAATTACAAATATATTTATTTAAATTAGAATAAAAGACGGTCATAAATGCTGGGCACGCGAGAGTTATAAATGGACGAATTTATTCCACTTTGACTTTGATGTGGAAACCTAAAAATAAAACAAAAGAATAATAAGCAGATTTAAACATGAAAAATTTTGCCAAATCATAATAACTTATATATGTTCTACAAAAAAATGTGTATAATAATATATTCGTCCTATACTTAAGTACCCACAGAAATGTCACATCTGAACATATTAATTTCATAATCTATATTCCATGATACTAGATGGCGTCTTAGGAATAATTTGTTTTAATATTGATACATAATAAGTTTTTATTGATTAAGTATCTTATTAACCGATGAAAGTAATTCCTTGGTTTTTACTGACATTTCTTGAATTATTTGTGCAATATCTAAGTACACACGACGGCATATTTTTATCAAGAGATTTTTTTAAATCAACACAACACGTGACAACCCTATATGCGCCTAGCGAGTGACTGATTAAATTGCGGTGTATGCACCGCAATTGAGTTGAACAGAGTAGCTGAATGCAGTGTCGCCTCTAGTACGTAGTTCATAATAGCTCAATGGGGTATCGTATCCACTTACGAAGAGAACTGTTAGCTCGTAAAAAGACCACCTCCGAATATAGGTCTTCACTATACAGGTAGATTACCCCATAGTTCATTGTGCCGTCGTTGCTATGTATACAAGGTGGCAACCGCAGTTTTTACTAACTTAGGAAGACGTTGCGACTCATCTCCTGGTGCAAACCAGTTTTTCTTACGTCTCTTACGGAACCCACCGTGGGTGACTCGCAGGGCGATATGGGATAGTGAATATTACACCGCCAATGCACGATGACACAGCTACTACTCCATAATACCACAGAATAAATAACATGGTAAAACTAAAAAAAACAAAAACTGAAGTTACGCTCCCTCCTAATATTGTACTACATATTATCTGTAAAATATTAACATTAAGACTGTAGTATCAACGACTTTTGCGGAAAAAAATCCGCCTACCTCGCACTTCTAAATGAGATTATGTTATAGAATTACGGTGTCAAGCGAGCACACAGTCCACCTGATGGTAAGTGAATAGTGTGGCCCATAAATATCTGCATCTATCCTCGATTAAAAAATCAAAATGCAAATACGTTATCAGGCCCTGAGGACTAAAATGAAATGCCTTATTTGCAGTGAAAAGGGTCTCTGGTTCTCTACAGTCACCATACGAAACACAATAGCACTGAGCTGCCTATTTACTCTGGTATTCTGTGAGAGTGTGGTTCTCCCCCGATCGATCCGACACATTCGTGCTACAACCTATATATATATATATATATATAGGTTGTAGCACGAATATATATATATATATATATATATATATATATATATATCGCATGAATCTACCACGTGAATTGAAAAATGAGAATTGGATACAAACCGCACAATGCTATTAACAATTCCGAGTGAACCTACCGGCTGGTATGGAAAACTTAATTAAAGCTAACATCGACGAATGGAAGCTCATGTATTCGATCGACACTAAAATATCGAGTCGGTAATATTCTTTCGGAGTAGACATATGACACAAAATAAATAGGGTAATAAAGAACGGATTTTATGACTACCGGCATTCTCTGTCAGGCAACCCGTGGAGTGATGACATTTTGTGTGTTTTATAAAACTAGAAGTAAGAAGTAAAGTAAATCTGTCATCACACGTCCCGATGCTAAGATCGGGCTACGCTGGCATTGTGTCCTTGTATTTTGGCGCACGTCGCTGTCTATTTTCTACCATATTTTTTTCAATTTTTACTTATTACGTGGTAAAAAATGTTGAAAGTCGGAATAAACAATTTGTGGAGTCAACGAATTGTAATTGCCCGATATAAAATAGTATGAATTTTAGGGCGAGCTGACATACCACGATTCTATTATTTGTGATTGGTGCCATTAAAATGGTATTTTTTCTAATTTCCAAGTGGGCATAAAATATAGAACATAAATCTGAATAAAGTTATGCGCTTTTTATAAATGTAATGCATAAACGAAATAATATAAAATGTATCAACATAAAACTTTTCTAAGATAATGGAATCAGGTGTTACTTTGCGGGAATTCATATTATTTAAGATATGAAAATTATTAATATAATATGAAAATTATTAATATAATAAGTTTAGATCCGTGTCAAAAATAAAAATAAATGGAATCAAAAACAAAATTAAAAAGCAAAGTAAAGAGCCACCCTCTGGGAAGCGGGGGGAGGTGGGGGTGGACAATGTTCTAAGCATACCAAGCAGCCGGCTTCGTGGTTTTGTGGGACTCACTGTGAAATCTAAGTGCCTACCCACTAAACACTACCTAGGACTGGCTTTGGCCTGGAAGGCCTTATGCCTCTATTATATTAACCTGAATCAGGGCCTTGAATGAAGGGTGGGCGTGCCCCTAATTAGGGACGTCAGTTATTACACTACCATGATTTTACGCCCTTACTCAGTCATAGGCTCATAGGGATGGATAAGACAACAAGACAAGAAGGCAAGACAAAAGACAACAATAGACAAGATGGACAATCAATATTATCGCGTGATAAATATTGATATAACGTCATATTTTGTATGATGTAGTAGGATAAGGGCCAAAATGTTTTACTTGACGTTTTAAAGACGAAAAAAACACGACAATTAATAGTAAAGAAAAGAGGAGGAGAAGAAAGATATGGGTGAAAGACTATTTAAAACTTAGGTAAAATCACTCAAATATGCGGATTATCACAGTTTTGGAGCCAAATGAATTCCAAATACCTGAGAATAGGGGAAGAGGAGTTCGAGGAGCTATTAAGTTTAGTTCCTCTGAAAATAACCGCTCACGGTATACTGAAGTTGCCTCGATAGGCAAATAGATTTTAGCTAGGCTATGAAGCCGGGAAATAACCCTTTCATGCCATCCCACATCTCCAACGCAAGTAATATATGAAACTCTTCTTCCGCTTTAGTTTTATTTCTTATGTTGTGGTGCATTACTACTTTATTGTAGTTCCATATGTCACCTTCAGTCTTCAGTATTATCTCATTTTCTGAATACATCTACTAAACTATAACGAAATACAAACAGATGAATGAATCAAAATCAATCTTTCAGAAAAGTAATTGTAACGAAATACGAAGTACCGTAAGCCGATGAAATAATTTCCATTACAAAATAGCTATTACCTTATAAGACTGTACTTAAGCTATTGATTAAGTTAAAGCTCAAACAATATAATTATTAATAAAAAAATTAATAAAATAATTCAAATCCATTTTCAATATTTGTAAGCTTATGTTAGGTAATTCATTACCACAGTAAAAAATAACCACAATTTTACATCGAAGATGAAATTATCGATTGAAGAAAATTGCACTTCTGAAATTTGAGTGTATTTATTTTCGGCTGAAAGACCATTCGCCTGTTTGTTGAATCGTAATTAAAATTTTCGGGATTGAGTTTTTTTCTGCTAAATACTCGTAAATCTTCTAACTTTAAAACTTTAGACGTTATCTAACTTTGACATATTTTGTATCGAATATTTATTTCATAAGGCAACATAAAATTCGTGATAAACATCGTTCGCAACTTTTAACATACGGAATTTCATACCTTCGAATAGTTGATTATTTCGGACTTTTTGACGGCAAGCCGAAACATCGTTCATAAAACATCCCTCATGAATAACGATGTTTCTGAACGATATATCGATATTAGAGAGAATTGATGTATCGTTTGCATCCCTAGTCGCGCATCGAATAAGTGTCCTAAATGCCCTAACTGCCCTAAACGGTGTTACACTGCACGATGGTAAGGGCACTGCAGAGCGGGTCCACTTTGTCGTCCTAGTTAAGGACCCTTACTCCCTTACTCTTATTACATCATCCTGATACGCCCTTAATCAAGGTGGTGTAATAAGGGACCCTGATTCACTTTACCTACTAAAATTCTTCGGTAACTTAAAGAATGATATATCTGAAACCCTTTGTTAGTCATTTAGCTCCCATCCACGCAGTTTTAGTAGAAACGACGTTTTGTCATATAATTTAACAAAAAAACAGGTAATATACATAGTTAATATAATATATATATATATATATATATATATATATATATATATATATATATATATATATATATATATATATATATATATATAATTTTTAAATTACATTAAAACTATTTCAACAAGTATTTACAAAACACTATTTAGGTAAACAGCGTTAAAAAACGTTAATATTAAGAACCTATAACTACCTCAGCTCAAATTCTAATTTCGCCCCCACTTCCCCGCGCGTCGTATGTTATCTACCGACATAGTTTGTAATCACTAATACTGTATATATAATGGCCCGGCCACACTAAGGAGAAATGCCGTTAATTATCGCGTTGATGGACGTTGAATGTAGGTGTTGCCAAGAATTAACGCGATAATTTGACAACGGCATTAACAATGCCGTTTCCCGTTTGCCGATAACTCGAGTGGCGGTACATCAAAAGATTAACGCGCGAATTACCGCGTTGAAGCGGCCACACTACGTTTGTCTGCTTTGTCTCATTGTGCACGGTGAGTGCCACGGGGTTGTTTATATATATATATATATATATATATATATATATATATATATATATATATATATATATATATATATACCTACTTAAATGTCTTTGGCTGCGATGGAGTGGAGTAATGAAAAAGCTTTTCGAGATTGAATTAAAAAAATTACTTCAAAAGTACTTTAATTTACGGTATGAAACTAAGAAAAATAAGCAGGAGAAAAAAAAACAATTTTTGCAGGTCAAAATTCATAGTGTACAGTGGTACGAAACCCTGGGTACGTGTATCTAATTCGCACTTGACCGGTATTTTGTGATTGGCTTATTAGTTATTATTTCATTAAAATATATTTACGTTTGTCTTATCATTTAGCTTAAACCATTGGACGTCTTTCTAGTGCAATTTGGGTGCGAGAAAAAAAAAATAAAACATTCTTTGTATTCTTTTTTCTTTGTTTATTTTTTTAATTTATAGGATAGGGTGACAAACAAGCACACAGACCACCTGATGGTATGTGGATGCTGTAGCCTATAGACATCTAAATCCATCCTCGATTACGAATCAAAATACAGATGCGTTGTCACCCGTGAGGACTAGGATGGAATGCCTCGTTTCCAGTAAAAAGAGTCTCTGGTTCTCTACACTCACCATACGAAACACAGCAGCATTAAGCTGCTATTATACGCTGGTATTCTGTGAGAGCGTGGTCCTTTCCCGGTCGAAACATTTAACGCCGTTCAACGGCATCGGCGTTGAAATAGAAACGACGTTGACCGTTCAAGTGTAGCCACTCATTTTATCGCGTTAAATTTAAAGCAATAATTGTTGCGTTTATGGGCATTGACGTTGCTCGTTAGTGTAGCCGGAGCATAATAAGTAAATAGGTCGTTAGACACCTATTTCATTAGGTTTATCATATTTATGCCTGTTTCTTAGCGCCAAGCCAGCCGCTTCTTATTTTTATTATGGTTATTTCCAATTTGAATTTTACGTCGTACTGTAACGTAATGTGTATTGTGATCGTAAGCGATACTGCTTTCTGGTTCGAAAGCCGAAGCGAGGCTGAGCGGTGGGAGTATTGGGCGGCAGGGAAATAGTTTAGGTAATTTCTTTTTACAGTGAAAATAATGAAAAATAAAAAACAAAAAATAATAAACATCAGCCCTATTTTATAGTTAGTTCAGTTAGTATGCAAAGTTTCATGATCTAACTTAAAGTATTTTATGAATACCAGCGGCTTATTGTTCGATTTGGAGGTAACTTTGGATTTTTTTCTATCGAGAAAATTTTAATCGTCTTTTCGTCTATCTTAGTACATTTTTTATATAGGATAGGGTAACAAACTAGCACACAGACTACCCAATGGTAAGTGGTTGCTGCGGCCCATAGACATCTACATCTTTCCTCGATTACAAATCAAAATGCAGATGCGTAGTTACCCGTGAGGACTAAGATGGAATGCCTCATCATCATCATCATCATCATTACAGCCTTTCACAAGTCCACTGCTGAACATAGGCCTCCCCCAAGTAATGCCACAAAGCACGGTCCTGAGCCACCTGCATCCATCGACTTCCTGCATGTCTTACCAGGTCGTCACTCCATCTAGTGGGGGGTCGCCCTACACTACGCCTACCGGTACGAGGCTGCCACTCGAGAACCTTTCTTCCCCATCGGTTATCGGTTCTTCGAGCTATATGGCCGGCCCATTGCCACTTCAGCTTACTAATCCGTTGGGCTATGTCGGTCACTCTGGTTTTACTGCGGATATCCTCATTTCTGAGTCTATCACGCAGAGAAACTCCGAGCATAGCCCTCTCCATAGCTCGCTGAGCGACCTTAAGCGTCCTCATACGCCCAGCAGTGAAGGACCACGTCTCAGATCCATAAGTCATCACTGGCAACACGCACTGGTTGTACAATCTAGTTTTTAGAGATTGAGGTATACCTGACGAAAAGATATGTCGTAATTTCCCGAACGCTGCCCAGCCGAGTTGAATCCGTCGATTGACCTCTCGGTCGAAGTTGGACTTACCTAGTCGGACTATTTGTCCCAGGTAAACGTACTCGTCAACAACTTCGAGCATAGTGCTCCCAACAACTACCGGCATAGGTGTGACATGGACATTGAACATGATCTTTGTTTTGTCCATGTTCATCTTAAGACCTATCCGTTGGGAGGCACTATTGAGGTCATTGAGCATAGTGCTTAAGTCCTCCAGCGATTCTGCCATAAGGACTATATCGTCGGCAAATCGAAGGTGAGTGATGTACTCGCCATTGATGTCAATACCGTATCCTTTCCAGTCCAGTAGCTTGAAAACGTCTTCCAATGCAGCGGTGAAGAGTTTCGGGGATATAACGTCACCCTGTCTTACACCTCTCTGCAGTTGGATAGGTTTCGAGCTCTGGTTCTGTATTCGGATAGCCATCGTAGCCCTACTGTACAAACACTTCAGCACTTCGATATACCGATAGTCAACTTGGCACCGCTGAAGGGACTGTAGCACCGCCCAAATTTCGACGGAATCAAAGGCTTTCTCATAGTCCACATACGCCAGGCAAAGTGGCAGATTGTACTCTTCAGTCTTCTGTACAATCTGCCGCAGGGTATGTATGTGGTCTATGGTACTGAAGCCTTTTCGGAAACCGGCTTGTTCGGGAGGCTGGAAGTCGTCAAGTCTGCGTGCGAGACGATTCGTAATGACTCTCGAAAACAGCACGTAGACGCGGCTCAGAAGGGAAATCGGTCTGTAGTTCTTTAAGAGAGCGTTGTCGCCTTTCTTAAAGAACAAGACCACCGCACTTCTGCTCCACGCCTCTGGAGTAGTGCCACCATGGAGGACGGAATTGAAGAGCTTCTGAAGGACTACAAGTACCGGTGTTCCACCCGCTTTCAGAAGCTCCGCTGTAATTGCCGTGTAGTGGCGGTTAAGAATATCCACTACCCCATATCTTCCCGTGGGTGTCGTAAGAGGCGACAGAGGGAGACAGGCAGGAGATGGGCTGCAGCATCTTCCTGATAACAGCAATGATGTAATAAACAACTGCGGTTGCCAACCCGCTCGCCAAGCGTGGCAACTACGGCAAATACCCCCCAATGAACAAATGGAATGCCTCGTCTCCAGTAAAAAGGGTGTCCGGTTCTGTACACTCACCATACGGAACACAGCAGCATTAAGTTACTATTTTACGCTAGTATTGTGTGAGAGCGAGGTCCTTTCCCGGTGGAACGACCCATTCGTGCTACAACTACACTCCTATATAACTACAGCATGGCTTTACTACGTATAACTTAACATTAATCCCCAACTTTACCATATATTTACTTCAAACTTAATGCTGCTATACTTTCGGCATAATGGAAGATCTTACTAAGCCATTTGAGGTACTATAGGCCCTTCAATCGCCTGCAACGCGCTAGCCCCGACTGTGTATGAAGCCCGGGATGCCTCGCGATTGTAGGTTATTATTTCACTCAGGTAGCAAGAGCGACAGAAGCTTGGTATAGATGTGATATAATAGTGGGTTTACACTATCTAACTATTTCTTCCGAGCCAAGCATCGCGATTCCCGATGAATGGCTTTTCAAGCATTGAGTTATTACTACTTACGTTTGTAATATAGTTCGATGCTTGCAAGGTGCACGCGTTGGGCATCGCAGAACTCACATAAGTTCGAAATATGGTTAGTAGTAGTCGATCATATTCAGAATAGGTACTTTACCTAAATAGCTTAACTAACATACTACATTACTCTTTATTGACAGCCCTTAGCTTAATAATCACGGAAAGTCCGTCGTGATATAGGAAGGGGGAAAATGCAAAGTAATATGGACACTCGCTCGCTGCGATATTGTTTTATTTAGCTTACGTACGCGATTTATCTAATTATTAATAATTTTGTAGGCTATTAAACGTTGGCAAGCAGTCAACATCAAAGGAGTGCAACTTCTGTACGTAGTACTATTATTTATTCTGTGTCTATTATACATATGTATAAATAAAAGTGTCTGTCCATAATATCGAAATAACTGTTTTTTATTGAGCGGAGTGTGTTATTTTCATGACATTAAGACTTGAATAACCATTTTTAAAACTTTTGTTTGTCTGCTTGCCGTTCCGTAATTTTGCTTGACTGTTTGCCTGGCTGTCGGAGCTAGTCCTCGGATTCGCTAAACCTATTGTACCTAACTATGTATACTTAACGAAGGAACGAACGAAAACAGAGAGCAATGCCAGGGGTAATATATAGGCTATATTTTATCAGAAAAATATAAAATGAGTTGAGTTTTTTTTTTAAACGAACAGTTGATAAAATACAACATGGTCTTTGTTTACGTTAAATTTAAACAACAGAATAACAGATGTTACCCTGTCGTTGGTCTTTAATAAAGTTTTTCTATTGGACCTTGAATCCAATACGTACTTAGTTAATTCGTCATGTTGACAATGTGTACACAAATAGATGTCCGGGTTTCGCGTATCGACAATAGAGCGGATACCACGGTGTCTAGCGCAGGCTGCAACTCGGAAGCCCAGTCGCCCGCATTTCCTGCATATCCGGGCAGAATGTCAATTCAAGCTTATTTTTATATTTTTTACATTTACAACTATTTTAATTTGTCTGTGTATTTCAAAATGTAGACATCTACATTTAACCTCGATTAAGAATTAAAATACAGATGCGTTGTGATAACGCATCTGTATCTTAATCTCCGGTTCTCTACATTCACCATACGAAACATAGCAGCATCAAGCTACTATTTTATGCTGGTATTCTGTGAGAGCGTGGTCCTTTCCCGGTCGAGCCGACCCATGCGTGTTACAACAGTAATATCGCTAAAGCGTGGCTCTACCACGAATATTTTAAGTTTTTATTCAATTTTAAATATATTTTGAATGCTAAAATAGAATCATTGATAACCTGTGCTTGCCAGACATATAAGTAGTTAGTTTAGAAGCTGATATAACTATATAATGTGTTTCTCCAATGTTGGATATAATAATCAAGCGTAAGCTAGCAAGTTTTCGTTGCGATATTTACCTTTTTTGCCGCCTAAAAATAGTAGGAGGTTCTCCATGCGAACTTTTTTTTCTTTTTTGTATGTTACAAGATATCTTCGTCCATTGTGAACTGATTTTAAGGATTCCTTTTTAATTAAATAGATTATACTACAGGGATGGTTTATATATATATATATATATATATATATATATATATATATATATATATATGTTTCAAGGATATTCTGATTGTTAACTTGATGTGATATTTATTGGCTGCACAAAACGGTCAAAAAAATAAAAAGTCAACATCGAGGAAATATGTTATACTATTTATTTTATTGAAATTGGTTTTACCTTCTAGGAAAAGTTTACCATTACAGCTTCAGAAATATAGGCTTTTAATCTTCTTTGCGCATGCCTGAGCGCACACACTTAAGATTTCGTTTCTGTGATTAGACTGGGCCGTTAGGGCCAAGATCATGCTATGTTTAAAGTCGTGCCAGCTGTGGTAGCTCAGGGGCTAAGTGCTCGCTGTAAATTTTTCGGTACGTGAGCAGCCCGGGTTCGATCCCAGCCGGTACTATTGAAATTATTAATTGCAATTTTTAGTGGTGATTTTCGATCGAGATTTAGGCGGCGTAGAAATATCGTGAGGAAACCTGCATGTCTGAAAAACACCCTCAGATATAAGAGGAGGCCTGTACCCAGCAGTAGGTCATATAAATTACTGTATTTCTCTATGTTTCGGATCTCCGAAATGGCATGATCTATTTTGACGGGACTTTGACTGGCAGGTAGCTGATGTTTTAAGAAGTAACTGAGGCTGCTTTTATAAGTAATGTTGTTAAGGGTTCTGCGCTTAAAAATTAATACCCATGAAATCCAATCGTAAAATTCGACGCGGATGAAGTCGCAGGGAACAGCTAGTAAAACATATAACCAGATTTGAAGTACACTCTATAGATCTTGCCGATAGAGGCTCGTATTGTGTTTGAAAATTCGGGTCACGAAGTCTATTCTAACATAGTCGCTTTGTTCAAGCTGTTATGTGATTGTGCGTTGTTCCTGTTACAAAGCCTATCGCTTAACTTATTAAACTTTGTTCGACCCACATCAAAAAAATAATTTAGAAACTTTGGTGACAAACTAACCGCATGGGCTACTGCGTCCCATGGACATCTGCAATAGTTTTAAACATACAGCAACAAAGAAGGCTTCAGATGCGTTATCAACTCTGACTGAGAAGATTGCTTCACAGCCTGTAAAATACTGTCTCTCTATACATTTCAGACCGGCACACAGCAGTGTAAGTAAATTTCGACGACCCAAATGTCACCAGGTCGTAATAAACGAACACCACTCACTCATCTAGTGTCATATACACCATTAGGACAATGTATGGGACGCTGCGAGTCCGCAGACGGACTAAGTCGCACACACATCTACACCGCGTACACGACATTACATTTCTGTGGACAGAGCCCACCACACCCTGTTCGGACGACTATTATAACTCATTTACGTGCTCTTTCAACTTTCGTAGGTGAACATCATTACATAGTAACGTTGGGGATAATATAAAATCACCCTTTTTTAATGACTGCGAGCATTGAGACCAATGAAGCTGTAAGAGCCAAAAGGCTAACAGAACCAACATCATCAGAAACCCGGATGATACTTGGCGTCGGAAATTGGTAAGACGATGGTATCTTTTCAGGCGAACAATAGAGACTATCACCTAGTGGTAATGTATTGTACTATAATATTTATAGGGATATTTGTACACCTTGCAACCATAGTTGAAAACCACAACGACGAATAGCAATAAAATATTTGAAAATCTAACACATGGTATGTGATTTGTGTGATCACGATTTTATATACGTATAAGAAACTACTATATTTAAATTGACTTAAAAGCTCAAATCCACCTGTAATTTAAAAATAAAAACACTTATTTTAATTAGATTACTAAATTAGAATATTAGTCTATCAAGTAAGAATTACATTCTCAGTAGTGGATATTTTGACACCAACACTACACGGTTTTATTCAAAATAATAGCAATCATTGCCAATTCTCTCACAGATTATTTTATAATAGCCACCGTATAAGAATTCCGATATATATATATATATATATATATATATATATATATATATATATATATATATATATATATATAAATAGTTATTGCAAATGAACTACAACCACCAAAACGAACTGCATCAACTGTGGAACGAGCATCATAGTCTTATTGAACGGATACGGTCACTGAACGCTTGGATACGGGCACGATACGGGCATGATACGTTATATATAGTGGTATGTTCTAGGAGTGATCGATGTTAAAAATATCGATGTTGACATCGATGTTAACATCGATTTGAAAGTATCGATGTAAGATAATTATTGAAAGAAAAATATCGACGTTCAAAATCATCGATGTTTTAGTTGTATTTCAAAATCATCGATGTGTTAGTGTTTTAGTAACATCGATGTTTTAGTTAGGTAGCAAATAAACAATCCAGTATTATTTTATATATTAAATGTATTTATTACGATAACTATAAGTAAATTAAAATTTCCAGCAATTTTGGGTTCACTTTACAAAAAAGTAACTTTGTCAGAAGTTCTTTTAAATCTGTTCCTTTGTTGTAAAAGTCTTTCCGAATCTTTCGAAGTCGTTGTGCAGCACAAATGCTTAATGACAACTTTCTTCAACTTTGGATGAGCTGATCCTAGGACTTGCCATGAAAGTAATGAATTCTGATGGTCTAGAGTATACAGTTATTCTGATATTATTTTTGTAAAACCGATGTGTCGATGTTTTTGACAACTTAATATCGATGTGAAAACATGGATGTTTCCCCGCTAAATATCGATGGTTACCTACCATCGATGAATATCGATCATCACTAATATGTTCTAATACGTTCACAACCCATTCATAGTATGAGCCGACGTAGTGGACCGAGACTTTAAAGGCCGATTTACACTTCGACGAGTACAGTCGCCAGGTTCGCAAGTTAAGTAGAGAATCTCGTTTGAACGACAATCTGTGAGTTAAGTAGCAAATTAACAATTAAGTTGAACAGGATAGCCGACTTTAAGCGAGTCAAGTTAGAAGTGTACTCCTCCCGCGCGTCTTGCCACCCGTTAACTAAACTCCGCTCCGCTCGCGTGAACGAGCGAGTTTAGTTCAGTGCATAGATAATACACTATAGTTCAGTGCATAAGTATAAGTTGACAGGAAGCAACTTAAATAAACTTGCCACAAAGACATTTATCACGCTACTGTCCACTTAACCGTTTACTGTCAACTGCCCTGTAACTAAATTCGCTACTGTACTGGTCGAAGTGTAAATCGGCCTTTAGCTTAATATGGCTGGTAAATTTAAAAATTTGTTATAACCGATTTCAATATAATAACTTTGACAGGAATTAGGGTGTACTGTAGTATACTGAACACATCTGCGTACTCCTTTGGGGGTGTCCATAAATTACGTGAGATGTTTAAGGCGGGTAGGGGGTCGAATCAAATCTCTTCTAATCTTACGTTGGAGAGGGGGGGGGGGGTCTTGGTAAATATCACGCAATTTTTTTTCTGATTGAAACAAACAAAATATACTATTTTGGTCCATTTAATCCAGATTGTACATGCTTAAGATTTAATCTTTAGCGTATATCGCAATACGATTAAGATCATTCACTAATTCGTTCGAAAGAGAATAATTTCATTCATACTTCAAATGGGACCATTTCGGCATAAACCTCTTTCAAACAAAAAACATTTTTGCAAATCCATCTATATATGGCAGAGTTATGCCCGAACATAAAAACGCATCCGAATTGAGAACCTCCTCCTTTATTGAACTCAGTTAAAAATGAATACCTCTAAATTACATTCCCAGTTGCCCTGCAACATTAACAAATAGGTACACATCAGTTATTTTTACTGTAGGCTTAGTAAAATATAAATAAATATTTATCTTTGTATAATTTTAAGTATTCATCATATTGTAATTTTTTCACAAACCTTTAAATAAATTATTACTTTTTATGATTATGAACTCCCGTGTTCCAGACGTGGTGGTAATTATTAGAAAGATTCATGTCCAATTTCCACGTTGGTGCTCCAGAACTAGGTTAAAATTAAACGCACAAAAACAGTAAAATATGCTTTCAACTGCCAAAAGAGTAAAATATTAACATCAGTTAAAGCCTATTGTTATTTTAATTTTAAACAATGCTTTCTGTAATACTAGCCTGATTGAGAATCCATTAGTGCTCTAGCAATACAATACAATACAAAATCTTTGTTCCTCTCTTCATTGCCTAAATTGAATGACAAAATGTTATAGGACAATATAGATTGTATTTTGTTTACAAAGCGCTTCCCTTATAAGCTCTGTTTTCTATTTCCATTAACGTAAAGATCTTTTAAGTCTGCTAGTCCCAATTTACGCCTCAACTAAAATAAATTTTAAGTCGTTTTTGCGAATTTAGCTAAAGAAAATGGAAAACTCTATAACGAATTTTTATATGATAAAACTCGTTCTTCTTTGTTTTATGTCATGACCAAATATCTAAGTAAAATAAATTATTTATTAATAAATTGAAATGTTTGCTTGAAGCTCATACATAAAATAATTTTCACTATTCTACCAACTGGCGTTTCAAATACATGAAAGGCGTGATGTCTATCGTGTTTGATGATAATTATACAATTGTTCTGCAAATCATCATGTCAGGGTTATTTCATAATACTAGACCTTCACTTATATTTAGGATAAGCTAATACAAAATAGGGTATAAGAACGTTAAATTAATACTGAAAGTCATACTAATTATAACACTGTTATTACTAGTATATTCGTATTTTATATAGCATACAACATTTTATAATTACAACGGTTCTATCTGACATGTTCGGCCTCCCTGTTCGGCGTGGAATGCAAGTACATCGTGAGGACCACAAAAATAGTAATCTTATTATTACTATTTACCAAAAAAAAAAGAATTTTTATTTTATTTTTAAAATAAAAATTCTTTTTTTTTGGTAAATAGATTTTTTATTTTATTTTTGGATGGTGTTTCTGACACTGCGTTCTAGCACACCTCTAGTCATTTTTTTATCGGATAGGATAAACGAGCACACAGTCCACCTGATGGTAAATGGTTGCTGTAGCCCATAGTCATCTAAATCTATCCTTGATTACTTATCAAAATGCAGATGCGTTGTCACCTGTGAGGACTAAGATGGAATGCCTCGTATCCTGTAAAAAGGGTTTCTAGTTCTCTACACTCACCATACGAAACACAGCAACATTAAGCTACTATTTTACCCAGGTATTCTGTAAGAGCGTAGTCCTTCCCCGGTCGAGCCGATCCATTCGTGCTACAAGTATACTACTAAATAACTGGAGCATGGCTCTACCACGAAAAATTATTACAACGTATTGTATAATGGGCACATACGCTTACACTTTTGGCACTATAATATTATTTTCAACGCACTTAACCATACCGATTACTCATCATAATCATAATAATTTTATCAAGTTTTTTTCTAAATTAATTTGAGATCCGTGGTTGTTCAGAGACTAAGCACTCGCTGTGAATTTCACGCGTGTAAATTTAACTCGAGTTACCCTCCCCTCATAAGGCCCCCGGGCCCCAATTAAATTGTTAATTACGTAATAGTTTCTTATATTTTCGCGAACACTACATAATAAATACAGCTATTTTTACATAATTTATCGCTTTTAATTATACTTATTTTTAATTTCCGACGTTTCGGATTAAAAATAAGTACAATTAAACGCTACAAAGTCCGTAAAAGTATTTTCATCCTATCGTTAAATACAATTAAAAAAAGGTTCTTATTCCTTATTTGTGTTTCGAAATAATATTTTCTCCTATTATTTTTTAAAATGGGCAATTATAGTAATCACTGCAAAACACATTTAAAAAAAATATTTTTGAGATATATTTTTATGTATTCACTTCTAGCGTATTACGGTACCTCTTTAGACTTTTTGCAACTACCTACGTCGTGTGTCGTGCATTTTATCTCTTATGCCCCGGCTACACGCTCCGTCTTGCCTGCACAGTCCAGGCCTGTGCAGTCATGACTGTACAATGGCCCGTGCAGGTAAGTTTGTGTAAACTGGACTGTGCAAACCTCAAAGTGTTTTGAGAGCTAGTCACGTCACGATGTGGCCAGAAGAGGTTTTTTTTTTTAACGGAGCCTTATAATATTGTTTATTTGTAAAAAAGCAACAAATAAGAAAGTTATATTTTCAATTAATAAATGATAAGCTTTATTTTTTTGTTCCTGTCAGAATATTCCTTACTTTTAATTTTCCACAACGCCGGCAACGATTTGTACAATTCTACGAATTCAGTTAAAAAATCCCTGGAATAATTGCGTACATTTCTCATTTTTAAGATTTTATAACATAACATGTGTCGTCAACAAGAATTTAGACGGACTGAAGCGCGGCTTGAGTAACCGGCCACACGCTCAAGTAAGCTCGCAGGCAAAACCGTGCAAACCAAGCCCGCGCAGTCCAATCTTCAGCACGTCAACGATTACGCAGGTCGCCTGCGCAAGCCACCGTCTTACCGTCCACACGCACGCGCTTACCTGTGCAAACCGGTTTGTGCAGGCATGCTCACAGGCAAGACGGAGCGTGTAGCCGGGGCATTACGCTCCAGTCTCCAGTATTATAGTCAAAGGGTATTGTTATGTCATAATGGTAAAATTTGTTTTTGGTTTTCAAGTGTATTTCTACTACTTGAAAACCTCACTTAGAAATATATCATCATCATCGTAATCATCATTACAGTCATTCACAAGTCCACTGCTGAACATAGTCCTCCCTCCATGAATGCCACAAAGCACGGTCCTGAGCTACCTGCTTCCATCGACTACCTGCATGTCTTACCAGGTCGTCACTGCATCTAGTGGGGTGTAGCCTTACACTTCGCCTACTGGTACGAAGCTGCCACTCGAGAACCCTTTTTCCTCATCGGTTGTCGGTTCTTCGAGCCGTATGGCCGGCCCATTTCCACTTCAGCTTACTTACCCGTTGGGCTATGTCGGTCATTTTGGTTCTACTGCGCATATCCTCATTTCTAAGTACATCACGTAGAGAAACTCCGAGCATAACCCTCTCCATAGCTCGCTTAGCGACCTTGAGATTCCTCATACGGCTAGTAGTGAAGGACATGGTCTTAGTTCTATAAGTCACCCGCACTGGTTGTACAATCTCATTTTCAAGTCTTGAGGTAAATCTGACGAGAAGATATTTCCTCCAGCGATTCTGCCGTAAGATCAGCCTTCGATTTGCTATGTTTGGCAAATCGAAGGCTGATCAGTTGACTGTATACTGTCAAGTCTGTTGAAGATTGCAGCTTCATTTCCCTTCTAACAGCCATGAGATTAAGAGTACGATCGGAAAGTTTTTGTTATCTTTTGCGACGTGTCTTGCAGAACTTAGCTACGACCGCATAGACAGTTTCCACGAGCTTGTCATTCATATCGTCCGCTGCATTGCAGTCTTCTAGGCGGTGAAAACGATTTTGTAAATTGAGCTGAAAGTTTTTGGGTCTTTGGATTAGAGCACGATGGGGTCGGAGCTTTGACTTCATTTGACGTGCCCTCTCCAACTTAACGTTTTGGTTCAGTGTGCCTCTTCCAGTGATCCCTACAAGTTTTCAACCGCTGCTATCACTAAGACATCACTGAACAGTTGCCGTCTTGTAGTCATAATGAAGTCAACCTCGTTTTTTTCAAACCGTCGGGACTCGACCAGATCCACATCCTGTAGGGCTCCTGGAAGAAAGAGTTCATCATAAAAAATCCCTCTTTCTCCATGAAGTCGGCCAGCTAGCGGCCCATGGGTACCGATGGCCTATTCCAATTTCCCTACCTTCAGCTCACCGTTTTCTTTTGTTTCTGGTTTTGCCTTGAGATACATCCTCATACATATCTTTCACCTCATCGGGAATATATAGAAATATACAAAGATTTTTTTTATAGAATATCGATGACAAACGAGCAGACCATCTGATGGTAAGTGGATGCTATAGCACATAGACGTCTATTGATTGAGAATCAAAAGGCAGATACTTTGTCACACCTGAGGGTTAAGACGCCTAACGTTAACGCCTTGTTTCCAGTAAAAAGTGTATCCCGCTCTCTACACTCACCATACGAAACGCAGCAGCATTAAGCTGATATTTTACACTGGTATTCTGTGAGAGTGTGGTCTTACCCCAATCGAGCCGACCCATTCGACCCACGTAAACACAAATACTTCAGTCATTACGTCCAGCCGTTCTCTAGTTATTTTGTAAACATTCTATTTTTTACCACAGACTAAAGCACGGCAATGTTTAAAAGTGTTCATTGGACTTTTTTATAATAATAGAAAATACAAGCCTTGAATAAAAACATCGGTTTCATTGATTAGTATTTCCTCATTATAATAATTTATATTTTCATAATAATAAGTATCAGCGCGTTTTAAAAATAATATACCGAATTTAATGAGAGCGGGTATCATTCCATCTCGTCAGGAAGTAATTACGAAGGTTGTATACTTCGTGATTGTACATTGTGAAGGCCTTTGAAGAGCCACGCCAATCATGCCCTGCGGCAAGTACAGCATCACTACCGACGATCTCGGGTTGTATCTTATGGGACATCTTGTGCTTTCCTATAGTCCCAAGTATAGGTAAAACCAACTTTGTGCACGCAATTAGGGGAGGGCGGGAGGTGCTCTTCAAACTAGGTAAGACACATCATATTATTTAATTGAGCGGAAGGTTGCAAAGTAACTATTAATATCTATATTATAATGGATTTCCGCAAAGTAACGCCTGATTCTATTCTATCAATTATCAGCCTTGTGCAGTTTCAGGACCCTCTCTAGCCATTTAAGGAACATCGGAATGCCTTTTTGCATTCTATTTAGGCTCAAATATATTCTTACGGGTATCAAGAAGTATGTAGTTAACTTGATTCCACGATTGACGCTCAACATATATTCTTATATGTTATATATCTGACCTTGATAAGTTGAGGTGTCGGCCTACCGGTTGATTTTCGCACTAAAGTGGATTATTAATGTTCTATATGAATAATAACCTATTCATTTTTGTTATCCTTCGTTGCTACCGTTCTTCCTTCCTACAACTGTAACAACCATTAATTTGATTTCTCGCACAAACATGTAATACTTGTACAAAAAACCCGCGACTCAGCAGTCATAATTGTTCGATGAAGAAACCGCGCGGTCATCAAAATATAAAACTACATAACAAGTGGAGCATGCATTTGGATTAGAAAACAGCTTAGATTAGTAGAAAATAGCGTTGGCGTATGATCGATGCGGTGAGGGAATAGCGGTTGCGTACACAATGTTGTCGTATTGCGACAATATGCGGTTACGTAAACCCTATATAAAATACCAAATAGCGTCTTTTTTTTTTCTTAATGTTATATTAATGGTATTTTAGTTAAATTCCCAATAAAGACCGTATTAAGAGCATCCCATCTGATGTTTATACTCAAATGTTTCCACACTACGCAGGTGACTTGTTATGTACACAAGCGATATTACCATGGTATAGTACTCCCAGTGTTGTTGTCCTTCATTTTAATCTACGACATTTTAGAACATACTGCCATTTGCCGACTTCCAAAACTCGTTAGTTAAATACCAAGTTACTATTTTGTAGCTATTATTTATAAGCCGTTCGTAATCCTTCACCATAAAAGCCTTAAAGCCATCACACGGTCAACAACGTAATAAATGGAGGTAATAAACTTATCTGATTACATCAATTTTGAGAGAATGAAAAGTGTCTCTAATATGGTATATGGTATGTAAATAAGCTATAACTTGACTTCTAGTTTTGTGAAGTGTCCTGTACCGCGACCGTCACATCCGCGTCCTATTACTTTTTCGAAATTGAAAATTGGCTTCTCCCAAGGAATGTCATAAAGCTCGGTCCTGACCCACCTGCATCCACTGACTTCCTGAACTCTTACAAGGTTTTATCTAGTGGGGCTCGCGGTACACTTAGCTTGCGGTACAATCACCTTTCTTACCCATCGTTTGTCGTGTTTTGTTTAGAATACTTTTTTTCATATTGCCAGAGCGCGTACCTGAACCTTATCTACGCAATCGATTAATCTTATATTGTCTCATATTTAGCCATGTTTTTAAATGATACTATAACATGTACGATAACGACACAACTTCAATGAAATTGGATATGCCACTTTTAAGTAAACAAACCGGTGAGATTACGCAAGCTGACAATAATTCCATCACTTGTACTGCATGAATATTTTTCCAGCTCAAATTAAAATAATATTTACCGAATTTGATGACAACTCGTGGCGATACCTTGTCAAGTCAACAGTAAATCTCTCGCTCCGTATTTGAGGTGTGTAAAAGTGTATATGAAAGCTCATTTACCTCTACTGTTCTATTATATGTTTATATGTATAGTTATTTTCAAAAGCGTCGATAACTCAGGACCTAAGCGTTCCCTGTAAATTTCACAATACGCAAACTTCGATCAGAACGAGTGAGGTTTCGATCCCCGCCGGTACCAAAGAAATTGTTAAATGCAATTTTAAATGCTGATTTACTATGTGCCCAACGATGAAGAAAACACCGTTTAAAGACATGCATGTATGAGAAATAAAAATTATATTCCGAAGAGGTGTGAAATCCGCCAACATGGATCGCTGAATGAGAAGAGGTCTGTGCACAGGAGTAAGAACCTTACTTCACTTCACTTATAAATACGATTATCAAAGCAAATGGGGATTACGGAAGTAAATCCATAGAGACTTTATGTACTTCGGTACATTATACTTCAATGAGTTCAATAATTACCAAACGAACTCTTAAAAAGTATTGAGATTTCGTTGGTATAATGCTTGTTGCAACGCATAACGTGTTTGGAACGATAAGTGACTACTGAACCGTATCCTTTTCTACCGATAATGCGGCATTCCATCTCAGTTATCCTGGATAAAAATGCTGAAACATAGATGGCATTAGAGTTCTTAGTGGTGAATAGACGTAGGTTTATAGACCACAACATCGATTTGCTATCCGCACGTGGTGCTCATTTGTCTTAGTTGTATATTTCCTTGTATATACAAAGACAATTTAATTACAAATAAAAAATTGCACCGCAGTTCAAAATAGCATTAACATAACGTTATTCCATGTAAGTTTTTTACTGGATAAAGTGACAAACGAGATTACAGCCCACTCCATGGCAAGAGGTCATTTTAGAGTAGTTACGTTGTACCAGTTCTGGCGCACTTGTAGAAAGGTTGTACCAGTTCTGGCGCACTGAGTCACAAGTACGACGTTCGTCGACTCACGACCCTAAAAAAAAAAATAAAAAAAAAAAAAAAAAGGTTTTGGCATGCTCTGATCACGAATCTGCGGTCCATTTTTGCGTAGGATGCACGGTTCCGGAGATGTGCAGATCAATTAACTCTTATCTAATTGATATCCGCTTCGAGCCTCCACCGTCATTAGCGCTCCATTGTTCTTATCTACTTATCTATTGTTCATTCAATACCGTCATTATCTATTCTTCCTCAGCGTGGTGATATTGTTATATACTCCTCTGTTCCTATCTACACTAATCTGACTCATTAATAAAACACATTACCCAATTTTGTTAATTTATAAAATACAAAATCTTATTATTTATTATCTATAAAATAGGAGCGAAACATCTCATCCACTAAAATATCGTTGTACAATGTGTTCCCTGTAAATATACTCGTAAAACTATGCATTGAACATCCCTGAAACTTATATAGCAAATACATTAAGCAATAGAGAGAAGATGAAAGAAAGATATAAGCTGCAGAAAGTTCATGCGAAAACATTGATTGAGGAAGTACGTGAAAGGTGTAGAATAGAAGCGGACGAGAGGTTGTCGCACAACTTTAGGGAAAACTCCAAACTCTTCTGGAAAGAGGTTGGAAGGTCCCGGAGTGGTGCGACAGCTTTAAGAATGAACAAAGTGCTTTCGAGAACCAATGACGTCCTCTCAGAAAAATCGGACGTCATGCAGCGATGGAGTGAATTTTATAGAGAATTGTATGCGTGTCATGATCTTAGTGAAGGATCCGGGGGTGACGCCGTGACTGGCACGCCAGACACGGACCTCGATGACACTGAGGTCATCAGCATGAAAGAGATTGAACGTGCGATTCGAAGTTTGAAATGTGGTAAGGCTGCGGGACTAGACAGAGTTACTGCTGAAATGGTCAAGTACGGTGGGCCTCGCGTCTGGGACAGCTTTCATCTGCTGTGCAATTTGTGCTGGCGGACGGGAGATGTCCCGGATGATTGGCGATCCGCGGTCATTGTGCCTTTATATAAAGGTAAAGGTTCACATTTTGACTGCGGGAGCTATCGGGCGATCAGCTTGACCAGTTTAGCAAGTAAAGTTTATTCGAAGGTTTTGACACGCAGGATGCAAGAGAAATCGGAAAGATTCTTATGGGAGGCACAATGCGGATTTAGACCTGGAAGAGGATGCACGGATCAAATGTTTTCTCTCCGCATGATCACGGAGAAGCTTCTGAGTGTTAACCAGAGGATTTTCTGTGCTTTTGTGGATCTGGAGAAAGCATTTGATAAGGTTATAAGGAAGAAAATGTGGGAACTGTTGCCGGGATATGGTGTGGATGGTCGATTGTTAAGGGCTGTGCAGTCACTCTACTATGACTGTAAAGCCTGTGTGCGGGTAGGGCATGACCTGTCACCCATGTTTAGCGTCCAAGCGGGCGTAAAACAGGGTTGTGTCATGTCTTCCTGGCTGTTCATACTGTATCTCGACAGCTGTTTACAGAAGCTGAAAGATAGCTGTTTGGGTGTGAAATTGGGTGACATAAAAGTTAATTGTCTGCTGTATGCTGATGATGCAGTGCTTATTGCACCATCAGAAGCAGAACTGCAGGCATTAGTCACGTGTATGAAAGAGGAATGTGAAATTAAAGGTCTCCGTTTGAATGCTAATAAAACTAAGGTTCTGGTATTTGAAAAGGACGAAGAGAGAACGAAATGTGAAATATGGGTAAATCAGGAATGTCTAGAACAGGTAAATGAAATTGTATACTTGGGGAGTGCTTTCAGCCGGGATGGAAGATGTGATTTAGATGTGGATAGGCGTATCGCTGCTGGAAACAAAGTCAATGGTGCCCTGAATGCATTAATAAAAAGGCAAGGCGTGGTGAAGAGTGCACGCCTTGCAATACATAACGCAGTGTTGGTACCGACTTTGTTATATGGCAGCGAAACCTGGGTATGCCAGAAGAAGCATAAAAGCAAGTTGAATGCAGTGGAGATGCGATCTCTTCGTAAAATGTGTGGCGTTACCATAGCCGACCGAAAGCGAAACGAAGAGATTCGCAATATGGCAGGATTGAAAGTTGACCTTATCACAAAAATTGATAGGGGCGTACTCCAATGGTTTGGACACGTTGAACGAATGAGTGAAGACCGAATGGTGAAGAAAATATATAGAGCGAAAGTAAATATTAAAAGGTGTCGAGGTAGACCGAGACTAACTTTCGAAGACCATGTGAGCAAATTGCTCGAAGAGGGGAGGGTCAAGAGTACTCGGATACCTAGACGTGCATGTTTGAAGAAGTTAATGAACCTGAAAGAAGCGAAAGAGGTATGTAAGGATCGTGACACTTGGCGATCTGTTCTCTCTGGCTACCCCGTTAGGGATTGTGCGTGACGATAAGTAAGTAAGTAAGTACATTAAGCAATATTCGCCACAAACTGAAGTCCACTCATTCTGAATCCTATCAACATTCCAGTTCCATCTTTTACAATTTCTTTTAAAAAACTCTAGATGATATCGTACAGGTGCCCGTCCGAATGAATCAAAATATTGACCGACGTCATTCGTATCGATATATAAAGCTACCCAATGTGACCCTGGTTTATCATCTGTATCCAAATTGCATATTATATACGTTGGTACGTGGGTGTACATGGGTAGTTTATTGGCAGCATAAACATTATTTTCTAGAGTGGGGTGAATCTTTTTCAGATGTTGTTGTACATCTAGTGTATCCATAATATTACTGCTATTAGTAGATTATTACAGTACCAATCTACTCAATGACTAATATAGGAATGATCAATTATAGTGATATCTAAATATTAAATTACATTCTTTGTGTTATACAAATCGTATTTGAGTCACCAATACACGGAACAAGACACGACAGGAAGGACGTAGGAATGTAGAGATAAGCAACAGAATGTAAGGTAAGCTTGTTGACGCATAAAGATACTATCAATTCTACTGCAGAAATTCTTTAGATTAGAATTATTACTCACTGGTACTATATAAGACCAAGCAACTGCAGTCATGGAGTTAGTGTATGGTCGTTTGACCGCAGTGGATCTATCAATACTACGTTTGTGTTACTTCAACGCATCAAAGGCCATGAATGTAAGTGTTTATTCTATTGACAAACTTACTTTTCTTTCTGTTATTTTCTTACGTGTGTATGATTTAGTGTTAACAAATTATATTTAAATATTATGTGTGTGTATATGGTTAAGCCGTGGTAGCTCAGATGGTTAGCGCAAAATGTAAAATTCACAGTACGCGACCCGGGTTCGATCCCCGCCGGCACCAATTAAATTGTTAATTACAATTTTAAGTGTTAATTTACCACGTGCTCAGCGGTGAAGGAAAACATCGTGAGGAATGCATGTCTGAGATAATTTCGAAGGCATGTGAAGTTTGCCAACACGCTTTGAGGTATCGCAGCGAACATTTCCTAGCCCTAAAACCCTCTCAGAAATGAGAGGAGGCCTATGTTCAGCAGTGGACTTTAATAGGTTGTAACTTTAGCTTTTTTAACTTTTATGATTAAGTGTTACCAAATTGATATTAACATGATAACTGTGTTGTTGCAGAAATCATTGAGCTTCGATGAAAATACATATAAACAGTATTACTACTCGCCACTCTCCCCTCAAGAAGAGAGTGATGACATCGTCATTAATAATAACACATGCGATGGTGGAAAAAGAAAATCGCAATCGATTGATCATTTTTTTGAAGCTGAAACAAAAATAAAAAAGAGGAAGCTGTTATCATCAACCGTAGCACGAGCCGCTAGAGATGGTGTATCATACATTTCTACTAATTCTGACGATGGAGACCAAGCGACGCATCTCATCAAAATTGAAATGTACGATATGAAGAAGCTATCCAAGATTCCAACTACTGATCATTGGAAACATGCTTCCACGAGGATTAAATATTACGTAAAGACTAATAAGGATAGCATCTACGACAACACAAACGCCCTCGTATACAATATTACAAAGACAATAGCAGAAAGTGAAAAAGTTAAAAAATACTTTTTTAACAATGACAGTCATTAGCTGATCATTAGTGAATGTGATTCTGTTTACTTAAATTACAGGAAGACAAGAGCAGAAGAAAGAGATGAGTGTGGCATACGTGTACAGAACACATCATTGAAGAACAAAACTACAACACTGAGTGGAGATGAAAACGAGAAGAATATGCAGTACTCAAGAGCTGAATATCCATTCTTCAGTTCAAAATCTAGCCGGTTGCTCAGTTTCGAAAACTGGCCTCTCGTTATGCGACAGAAACCTGAAGATCTTGCAGAAGCCGGTTTCTTTTATACTGGCCATGCAGACAGGACCAAGTGTTTCCATTGTGGTGGTGGCTTAAAAGATTGGGAAGATGATGATGATCCTTGGCAGCAGCATGTTCAGTGGTTTAGTCAGTGTGCTTATGTAAAATTTAAACTCGAACAGAGTTTTGTATTAGATTAAATAGAATATTTATAAAGAAATAAAAAATAATATATTGCATACAATTTGTTTTATTTAATTTTATAATGTTTCACATAGTTACATACACACAAAATGCATTACACATAACTCATAAAATCTAACACACAACACATATTATAACCTTAACTACTATAGTCTACAGTAACATTTCTGTTTTTATCTATCTCAATAATATTATCAAACTCAGCATAAACTATACAGTTAATTGTTTGTATTAGTGAGGATTCAAATCGTACTTCTAATCTTACACTACCATGCTTTATGAGATTCCAATGAGCTGATGAGTTGGCTGATAAATCAGGAGTTAAGTCAAATGCTAATAGACAGTAACCTCTGGCATACTGTTCACAAGAGATTCCATTTCCTTCATTAAGAAAGTGAATACCAGTTCCCGAGAATAGAGTACGATATGCTGATGTAAATATGCTATTATTAAAAGATGGTTGCAAAGCTTTTGAAGGTATTTGTTGACCATCAATATATAAGCTGAAAGAATTAATACCATAGTTTTCAAAGTTAAATGGATTTTTAGTAAGGGAACCATTAAATGCAGAATTGTTCACAAATCCAATTATACATCTTTTGGGTACCTGCCCTAAAAATATATTATCAAGAGTTTTTCCTTGAACACCCGATGGAATTGTTAAAACTTTTACTTCAGCTCGAGTAATAGGATATTTAACAGTGGTAGAAGCTAAAACTTTTTGATGTGCGAGTAATACGCTTGGATTAATTCGTGCTCGTCGAACAATAAGAGTTGCGTCCGTAATGCAAACTTTAAACTTTACATCGTTTGACCCAGCAATTAAATTAAAGCTCTCTCTCGATCGAACCAATTTAACACTCATTTCAACACCATTAATTAAAAATTTATCTTGGTTGAAAATGTCACCGTGAAGATGACCAATCATTTCTATTTCCTTACTTTCACTAATCAATTCCTGTCTTTTAACAAATCCCATGTTTTTACCATCCGTAGAATCCATTTTTCCTGCTGTATCATCATACCAAAGACTACAAATAAGATGAGATTGTTTAGCAGCAGGAGCATAGTTTAAAAGGGTTTCCATGTATGCTCGATATGCATAAGTATTATTAGGTGGTGATACAAGTTTTTGGTTTAAATAAACATCAAGTTGACTAAAAAGTGAATGCAGCCAATTATTTACAGGTGCTACTATTGTAGTAGATATCAAGTTAGTTGAATCTTGATTTAATACTTTTGCCTTTATGTGGAGTAATGTATGAGACAAATCTATGTAGTCATCGCCTGTCCCAGGAACTTGAAACTCGATAGGTCCATCATCACCAAGAGATGAAATTGGTTTATAATGAATCCACAATCCATTTTCAATGCTAGTTTGTGTAGACGGTAGTGCAAACAAATCCAATTCTGACTTAAAGCACTCGCAAGAATGATTATGAAGGAAAGACATATTTAATTTGAAAATATATCTTTGTTATTTTTTGGTTTTAGACCAAGTTTTTTCGCAGCTTTCACTTTAGCAGTTAATGGTGGAATGAACGAGGTCAATCGTTTTCTTTTAGTTTTATACCCAGATCCTGTCATGTTAAATTGATCAATTTTCTCATCAGCCTTTCGTTTTAAATTCGTACTAACTTGCTTTAGACGATCTTTTATTGAGGCTTCCATAGGACGCGCTTGAACCATATCCGATAAAAGTCCTACTCCAGCGTTTAATGCCTCCTTACCAATCACTCGAGCACCACTTGAAAGTAAAGGTAAAACTGATCTAAATAACCCCCCTAAGAAGCTCCCAATACCATGACCGCGTTGGTATGGTGCACCCTTATAAATTACTCCAACTCCTGACCCAGCTTGATGTGTATAATAATTTTCATATGGACATTTATGATGATCACGAAGAGAATTCATTATAATAATTTTCGGAAATGTAGTTTAATACACACGGTTCCAAACTGGAATGGTATTTTTTGTCCTGTGCTCGATCTTATAACTATTTCCAGCGTATCGAACTCTCTTCGCATAACAGGTAAGTAATGAGGTTGAGAGAAAACGTGCATTTTATTTGCACCATAAATGTATTTTGTAGGATTTAATGAAATGACTCTTAGTAAAGGAGTCATAACATCACCCACAATCTGAGGATCGATAATGTCACAATATAGAAAGAGTTGAGATGGTAACCCTAAGTGTAAATTAGCAGGACACTTTCCAAAATTTCTCTCTAGGAGATTTTTATTTGGTTCATAACCTAGTTGTAAACTTAATTTGGGTGATAATGTTACGGATGTTATATTTTTATCCAAAACATAAATAGACACAAATTTTGTTATTTCATCATAGCGAAATTTCAAGTTCTCTCCGATACCATTTAACACTCTTAAAATATGCTCAACGTTATCATAGTTGGTAGCTGGAATATGTTTTTTGTAGTACACTGTGGATGGTTTATCTTCATTAGGCATTAACATAGATTTTGTAATGTATATAACATTTTCATGATCTTGAACAGTAAACATGGTACATGGATATTGAAACTCGACAACTCCAATCGACCATTCACCTTCTAATTTAATAGCTTTCGGTAATTTCGTTGAAAAATTTGTGGTCTTGTTATCAGGAAAGTATTCCATTGAACTATTGCTGAGCAAAGTTAAATAAAAACTTTCTTTATTCATATTTCTTTTAAACTAGAAGCTAAAATCCAACTGTTAAATTTATCTGGATAACCTTTCCACTTCACTAATACTTCTTTTCTGTTACCTGAGTAACGAGTGTCAATTATTTTATCTATTTTATATTGTGAGGTGGGGTTGTAAGTGATTTTCTGTAATTCTCTTTCATAAAAAGTACCAACTATTGGTTCATTTTGTAAATCTGTTATTGTATAAACAACCCATGGAGATCTATCAATTATTGAAGATATAATAAATATTTCATCACTCCAATTTGATTCATATCCTTTTTGGAAAGCATGTTTATATTTAGTTATTCGAACATAATCACCCACATTGAAATTTGGTTTAGGATTTTCTAAAGAAAGTTTGTTTGACCGTCTATCATAAAGATTAGTCCAAACTGTCATAATATTGTTGGAATTTACATCACATGGGCACATCTTAATACTAGAGTGAAAGCTGTGATTGTAAGAGTATATTAAATCTTGTAAAACATCTATATATCTATAAGTATTATTATGAGTGAAATAACGCCACATTTTCATTTTTAGTGTTCTTTGAAATCGTTCAACAATACTGGCCTTAATGTCAG
Organism: Parnassius smintheus behrii; assembly: GCA_036936625.1. Classification (NCBI taxonomy): domain Eukaryota; kingdom Metazoa; phylum Arthropoda; class Insecta; order Lepidoptera; family Papilionidae; genus Parnassius; species Parnassius smintheus. The sequence goes on along the minus strand of JAUPFT010000013.1, from coordinate 26,142,531 downwards.
GATTGTTAGTGGTATAGTAATTAATCTTTTTGGATTTAAAGTATTTTTGTACATCTTTTGAAACAAATTCTGTACCTTTATCAGATTGTATGTGAGTAGGTGTTAAATTACTTTCAGTAAATATACTTTCAAAACATTCTTTAGTTGTTTCTGAGTTTTTCTTTTTCATTGTTCTTGCAAAAGCATATTTACTAAATACATCAATAACACAAAGTATATACTTGAAACCATCATTATATTGAGAATAAGTTCGCATATCACTTAAATCAGCTTGCCACAGTTCATTAATATTTGATAGAATGTACCTATTACGCTGGAATTTTTTTCGAATGGGTTTATGTAATGTGTATGTTTCTTGTGATTTTAACCATTCCTTTACTTGCTTTTTATTCATTTTACCCTTCATGGCTTTTGATAATTTATCAATACTACCAAAACCAGCGGGATTAGATGGATCATAATAAATCCTGTTAATTTCTTCTAGTACGGGGTCCATTTTTCCCACTCAAGCCTTTTACGTATTTTAGTTGTAGACTTTTTATCTCTACTGCTCGGTGTAAAAAACTTTTGAAATTCAATCTCAGAGGGTTTGTTCAGATCTTTTGCTTGAAGTTGGTTAATAAACTCACATCTCTTTGGATTTCCAATATAAGTAAGTGGTACTTTAATATCTTTTAATGCTTCAGCAAATCTATCCCACCCTACTGGATCACTTCTTTTTAAGGGTCTTAGTGAATCATTTATTAAATCAACAATATTACTTCCAGGAATTTTTTCATTATCAATTATGACTGTACCTTCATTATCCCAATGTATTTTACCTTTACTTGTTTCAACTAAGTTTAATAATAACTGTCCTTTTTTATTATAAGTTTTTGGTATTAAACTGAGTATTTGAGCTGGTGTGTAAAGTGGATTTTCAACATTTTCTTTACTTTTGATGGATCGATTCTCCTCCAACAAAGATTCAGCATCAACTGAAGTTTTTAGATCTCTATCTTTATTTTTAAAACCAATTTTAGACTCGTTTGAATCTTCATTAGATGTATCAGAATAAATTGGTAATCTGAGTGGTTGACGATCCTCTTCGGTAAAATGAAGGTATCTTTGCAGTGTTTGTAAATATAACATCCATTTCTTTCGGTCTTCCGTCTTACTATTCATAATATTTTGCATTTCAATATCTAATCGAGATAAACTACTACTCGTATTAACCTTATTTTCTTGTTTTAATTTTTCAATCAATCCAGGTTCGATAAGTATCATTTTCTTTGCATTTTCCATGTTAACTGGCTAGTCCACTCACTAATCCACTCAATATTGCACCTAATATTATTGGTAAGAAAGCCCCTCCTTTTTGTATAATTATATTTTTTCTTAGTTTATGTTTACACTTACGCACTATTTGACGGAGTATATTTTTGTGTTTATTAAATTTTTGTTTATCTTGATCTTTAAGAGGTACTTTTCCTTGTAAAACGTTATGAATACACTCACAAATACAGTTAATTTCTTCTTCATCACACGTTTTAAGTAATGCTCTTTGATATTTTGGTTTAAGCGTATGCAAAGCGTTTAGCAAATGTTTATGCGCTGTGAGTCGACGATGCATCATTTAGCAATGATTTGAAATGTTTGATTCTTGGTGTATTTAAACTCTTTTGTGGGAACGTAGACTGTGCAGAAACCATTAAATGGGAAGACATTTGTCTTGATACGACAAAAAACATTGGTATTCTGTTTTAAATCTACCATTAAATATCCATGCGCCTCTAGATTTGCATCCCTGTAGGCATCTTCAATAAATTTTGGGTTATCTGGTGACACTTGTCGTGCTAAATATCTTATTTGAGTTTTATCTCGAGGGTTTTTAAAATATATTATATAACATGAGTTTAAGGATATATCTCTTTGCCCTTTACCCTGATGAAATAAATTTTGTGTTAAATAAAATACACTAAGATTCCTGTGATGACTACCTTTTGTAAATATATCCACAATTCTTCCATCGGACTCTCTCATTAGATCATCAATAATAACAAGATGTGGGTTTTCACCGTCAAACATATTAACATTTGGAATTCCTTGATGGTAGTTAACATTTGGTAAATTATATAAAGGTTGCATTTCATCAAAGCACCATGTGATCTGATTAAAATCACAATTACATATTTCTGTAACTGATTTTATGAAATTTGCTACAAAATTTGACTTCCCACATCCACTTGGCCCCGCCACAATAGCAGTAAACGGATGGATAAAGTGAAACATTACACACGTCTAAAGTACTAAGGGGTGAAATAAAAAATGAAAGTGTTGGTGTTAACAATTAATATATATTGCAAACATTATATAAAACAGAATGATCTGTATACTATTTCTAACACAATTAGTACATCATAATTTTACAATCAACTCAACCTCAAATAAATGCACACACACACACGCAAATATAAACAACAATTAACTTAAATTATTTACAATAAAACAACGATTAAATATGTAATAAACTCTACGTCATATTATACTATTATCATTATTTTACAATCAATACAAATTTTATTTACATGCAGACATAAAATTAAAAACTATCAACACTTAACGCAGTTTATAATGACCCCAAGCTAATGTTTCAATATTATTATCTAAAATATGCCTCTTTGTGTCATTATATGATAAACCAATCTTATTTAATTTTTGTGTAAAAATTGTGTGTTTAATTGATTTAAATCTAAGCATACTATAATATTGCACTTTTTTATTAAATAGAGAAGACTTATAATTATCCATGGTCATCTTTTTAGTGATACATTTATTTACCCCTTTTGCCTTGGTTATAGTCTTATTCTCTAAGTTAAAAGCGTACATTTTGGATCGTAAACCCACAAATTCTTTCATGATTTTACCATTATTTTCATCTTTAAAAAAACCTAATTTCTTTTTATTTAATTTTGGATATTCAAAAATATTATTTGCATCATAAGCTGAGGTATCAAAGTATGATGAAAGGTCAGGTTTTATATCAGAGTAAAAATCATCTGTAAATATATGATATATTAAACTATCCGTATCTGTATACAATAATTTGATTTTACTAAACTTTTTAACCATATAGTTATAATGAAAATCATACATTAATGTTTTTGAAATATCTAAAATGCAAAATAAAAAATAAAAATATCAATTTCTTTGCAACTTTCCGCTAAACATATAAAATGATGTGTCTTACCTGGATTGAAGCGCACCTCCCGCCCTCCCTCAATTGCATACACCAACTCCGTCACCACTAGACCAAGCACCACTACTCTCAACACCACTATTCCAGGCAAGACACACCATCGACGATAATACGACACGTGTTTCGCCTCTACACGAGGCATCCTCAGGTAGTATAGACTCTACGGCGGCTGACCGCTAAGATCTTATGATGCAGATCTATCTTAGCGGTCAGCCGCCGTAGAGTCTATACTACCTGAGGATGCCTCGTGTAGAGGCGAAACACGTGTCGTATTATCGTCGATGGTGTGTCTTGCCTGGAATAGTGGTGTTGAGAGTAGTGGTGCTTGGTCTAGTGGTGACGGAGTTAGTGTATGCAATTGAGGGAGGGCGGGAGGTGCGCTTCAATCCAGGTAAGACACATCATTTTATATGTTTAGCGGAAAGTTGCAAAGAAATTGATATTTTTATTTTTTATTATAATGGATTTCCGCAAAGTAACGCCTGATTCTATCAATTATCTTAAAATGCAAAACCCTAAATAAATTGGTTTGTTATATATTAACTTTGTTTTTCGCAACTGAACCGCAACTAGGTTTTCCGAAAATACTGAAAGACTATGAAATTGTGGTTTAGTGATTAGATCTTGAACACCTAAAACTTTGCCCTGGTTCTCCCAGTGTGTAACTAATTTTATGTTAACCCTTTTTTCAATATTCTCCATAGTCTTTCCGAAGACTGAATTATTCATTAATTTATAAAAATCTTTTTCGAAATCTGATTTTGCTAACGTTCTTAATTTTGTGTTTAGATCTATGTACATCTTCAACCAGCGAGACTGTTTAAATTTTAAAACTCTATGAATTTTAGTTAATTTAACCTCCATTTCTATGCACTGCTTTAAATTTCTGTAATGAATTACATATTTATCTTTATTATTTAAATTTGGGACTAGTTTATTTTCATTAATATTGCCTGCACAAATGTTTTCGGGGCATAAAGGAAAGTCCGAATGTAAATCATGAAGTTCATCTGGATATTCCAAATCAACTTCTAAAATAAAACCGAAGTTCGATGTCTCAGACACATTAAATTCTGTATTCGGATTTACCCATTCGAATCCACCAGTAGGAAGACATTGAGACATAGCCCAACCATATAAATTGTTGGCATCAAAATATGTGATATATGAATTTGGTTTCCCTGCATCATAATCCCCCATATATTTGTTATTAGCTCTAGCATAACGATTACTACATTGAGATACACCACCCCTGATACCTGATCTAATAAATGCAATTTTCTCATAATCTGTTAAAAGTTCTAATTCTATTTTTGTATATTTTAACATTGCATCCCAACTTAAACCGGGTGCTGTGTAATAATGGGCAGGGTCTAAATCATAAGTATTAATACATAACTTTCTAAAGTTTTCAAATACATCGGTTAAAAGTAAAACGTCTGTTTTTAAATACAGGTTTGAATAATCTAGCATATTACAACACCCAAAGTGTTCCCAAACATCTTTAGCATGATTGTAATCATCATTTGAAATATGGGAATCTGTGAGCGAGCTATAAAAAAATTTTTGTTCGGGGAGCGATGTTAGGCTTAAACTATCATAATTAGTCATAAGTTCATATGGATAAACGCCTTTCCGTTTTAAACGAAAGAAATCTTCATCATTAGGATAATTTCTACGTAATTCTTGAAATTGATCATTACTGAGATTTTTGGCCAATTCTTCTAATTTACATGATAAAAACTTAAATGAATCTATGAATCTTAATATAATTTCGTGGTTATTCATTTTTAATTTTTTGGAAAAGGATATATATTTTTCTTTATTTTGAGGGATAACTTCGACTTCACCATCACAAAAGTTTAACGCGTGAACAATAAAATGAGCATCATAGCGACTAAGGTTGTGTAAAAATATTGGTATATAACGAGGTTTTCTGAACTTCGAGCTACATGATCCGTGAGCAACACCTATAAAACTACCGGTGTACCAATCAAAATCATAAAAATGTTCTGCTAACTCTGTTTCACAAATATGACAAATGGTTGCATTTGATATTTGGTTTTTGTCTTCATTTGTTAGCGGAAGTGGAGGATATTTTTGAATTCTATTTATTTCTTTGAGATTGTTAGATAAACTTTCCATAAACACTTGTGCACAGTTGGGTCCGCAATACGTTACATATTTTGATAATTTATCATCATATGAACATTTTATATAATAACCAAAACTATGTACTTCATGCTTCTGAATATTGTGTGTGAAAGGTTTGGAAGGATCGTTAGAACATGATTCTATTGGTTTTAAAAATGCTTCAAAATCAGCATAAACTACGAATGGTATCTTCAACTTTTTTTCATAACTATCAAATTTAATTTTATCATTTGAAATAGGTTGACCAAACCAATTCTTTTTTTTAAAAGTTTCACTGTTTGGTAATTCTGTACAAATGTGGGCACAATCGTATTGTTCATGGTTATTTAAACTTTCCTTAGATGGAAAGTGAAGTAGACATGCTTCGCAAATGTACATGATGTGACCGTCTTTTGAAATTTGTTTACTAACTAACCGCGATAAATTTTTTATGTAACAATAATGATTTTTTGTATCCTTGGAAAAAAATAATAAATTGATATGTCTATCTTTACGACACTTTGTTAAAAATAATGAACCTACTATAGAATTACATCGTTTTTCTTTATTATATTCTAACCCAAAAACATTAATACTAATATCATTTAATTTCTCTACTTTTGCTATGTCAGAAATTTTAACTGGAAAGGAAATACCATCAAATTTAAGTTTATTTGCATGTTTAACGTACGATGATACAAGATCCGCGTCTTTGTTTACGGGATATAACGCCGAGAGTAACGCCCATTTAAAACAAAAATAATCCTTGCTTTTTACATTTATAACAGCCTTTTTTAATTTTATGTCACGAGGAAGATCTATGTATGAAGTACCGCGTAGGGGGTTAAATTTATTAACATTCATGTCTATAGATTTTATGTTTTTTAGACTCCATCCACTATCTTTTTTTTCAAATGCACTAATTTTAGTAGTAATTGTATCATTTAAAGATGAAAAAAAATATTTAAGTCATCTCCTTGACAAATAATATAGTTAATCGTTTGAAAATCGAACGTATCATGAATATCTTTAGTTTGTTGAACAAAATCAGCATGCAATATGAAGTTTACTTTAAAAATTATGTGTTGATGAATACACTCTTGTATTAAAAATAAAATATCATCTTTAATAGAATTTAAAAATAGTTCAGGAGTTTCAAAATTTACCAATGTCGAACTATCTACTCTACTCTTGATTTTATAAGTTAAAATCCTATTTCCAAAAGCAGATTCAATAACACTAACGTTTGATAAAGAATTATGTGAATTTAAAAGATTATTTTTGTGAACATTACTTTTAAAATGATTAGCTAAATACCGTTTCTTGATAAATATATGACACGTTAGACATTCCACTTGATCATCGTTACTGATACTGTTCCCTGCAGAGGTAGGCGCTTCTGCTTCCGTTGTTGGTTTTTTGATGATCTTGGGTTCTTTGCTGCTCGTTCGCTTTGTTCCTCTTCCAAGTTGTAGTGGTTGACTACTAAAATGTTTAAATTTATTAAAAACTGTACAAGACATTGTGTAAATTATGATCGAAATGAATGTTCATTTTACTTACTTAAACTGTGTTTCAACCATCGCACAGTGATTATACAAATCATCATCATACGATGAATCGAACAGTTGATCCTTCTCCATTTCATCACAAACTTTAGACAACTCCTGATTTAATTCGCTGTTGAATAGTTCCGTATTCTCTTCCATGGTTGTGGAAAAGAAAGCACTGGTGCACACTTCACTGAAGTTTGCCATCCTTATAGTAAAGAAGAAATTAGGTAGCAGAGTAAGTAACAGTTCAGTGTTGGTAGACCAACTGATACCCAAATTTCAAATAATGTCCGATATTTAAGTCTAACAAAGGATTAGAAATAGAATATAATGAGTACACGGAAGTAATTTAAGTAAACAGAATCACATTCACTAATGATCAGCTAATGACTGTCATTGTTAAAAAAGTATTTTTTAACTTTTTCACTTTCTGCTATTGTCTTTGTAATATTGTATACGAGGGCGTTTGTGTTGTCGTAGATGCTATCCTTATTAGTCTTTACGTAATATTTAATCCTCGTGGAAGCATGTTTCCAATGATCAGTAGTTGGAATCTTGGATAGCTTCTTCATATCGTACATTTCAATTTTGATGAGATGCGTCGCTTGGTCTCCATCGTCAGAATTAGTAGAAATGTATGATACACCATCTCTAGCGGCTCGTGCTACGGTTGATGATAACAGCTTCCTCTTTTTTATTTTTGATTCAGCTTCAAAAAAATGATCAATCGATTGCGATTTTCTTTTTCCACCATCGCATGTGTTATTATTAATGACGATGTCATCACTCTCTTCTTGAGGGGAGAGTGGCGAGTAGTAATACTGTTTATATGTATTTTCATCGAAGCTCAATGATTTCTGCAACAACACAGTTATCATGTTAATATCAATTTGGTAACACTTAATCATAAAAGTTAAAAAAGCTAAAGTTACAACCTATTAAAGTCCACTGCTGAACATAGGCCTCCTCTCATTTCTGAGAGGGTTTTAGGGCTAGGAAATGTTCGCTGCGATACCTCAATGCGTGTTGGCAAACTTCACATGCCTTCGAAATTATCTCAGACATGCATTCCTCACGATGTTTTCCTTCACCGCTGAGCACGTGGTAAATTAACACTTAAAATTGTAATTAACAATTTAATTGGTGCCGGCGGGGATCGAACCCGGGTCGCGTACTGTGAATTTTACATTTTGCGCTAACCATCTGAGCTACCACGGCTTAACCATATACACACACATAATATTTAAATATAATTTGTTAACACTAAATCATACACACGTAAGAAAATAACAGAAAGAAAAGTAAGTTTGTCAATAGAATAAACACTTACATCCATGGCCTTTGATGCGTTGAAGTAACACAAACGTAGTATTGATAGATCCACTGCGGTCAAACGACCATACACTAACTCCATGACTGCAGTTGCTTGGTCTTATATAGTACCAGTGAGTAATAATTCTAATCTAAAGAATTTCTGCAGTAGAATTGATAGTATCTTTATGCGTCAACAAGCTTACCTTACATTCTGTTGCTTATCTCTACATTCCTACGTCCTTCCTGTCGTGTCTTGTTCAGTGTATTGGTGACTCAAATACGATTTGTATAACACAAAGAATGTAATTTAATATTTAGATATCACTATAATTGATCATTCCTATATTAGTCATTGAGTAGATTGGTACTGTAATAATCTACTAATAGCAGTAATATTATGGATACACTAGATGTACAACAACATCTGAAAAAGATTCACCCCACTCTAGAAAATAATGTTTATGCTGCCAATAAACTACCCATGTACACCCACGTACCAACGTATATAATATGCAATTTGGATACAGATGATAAACCAGGGTCACATTGGGTAGCTTTATATATTGATACGAATGACGTCGGTCAATATTTTGATTCATTCGGACGGGCACCTGTACGATATCATCTAGAGTTTTTTAAAAGAAATTGTAAAAGATGGAACTGGAATGTTGATAGGATTCAGAATGAGTGGACTTCAGTTTGTGGCGAATATTGCTTAATGTATTTGCTATATAAGTTTCAGGGATGTTCAATGCATAGTTTTACGAGTATATTTACAGGGAACACATTGTACGACGATATTTTAGTGGATGAGATGTTTCGCTCCTATTTTATAGATAATAAATATGTAATAAGATTTTGTATTTTATAAATTAACAAAATTGGGTAATGCGTTTTATTAATGAGTCAGATTAGTGTAGATAGGAACAAAGGAGTATATAACAATATCACCACGCTGAGGAAGAATAGATAATGACGGTATTGAATGAACAATAGATAAGTAGATAAGAACAATGGAGCGCTAATGACGGTGGAGGCTCGAAGCGGATATCAATTAGATAAGAGTTAATTGATCTGCACATCTCCGGAACCGTGCATCCTACGCAAAAATGGACCGCAGATTCGTGATCAGAGCATGCCAAAACCTTTTTTTTTTTTTTTTTTCTTTTTTTAGGATTGTGAGTCGACGAACGTCGTACTTGTGACTCAGTGCGCCAGAACTGGTACAACCTTTCTACAAGTGCGCCAGAACTGGTACAACGTAACTACTTTTTAGCATGAAGACACTCCTGCAACCAACGTTGAACAAGGATATCTATAATTGCACAGAAAAATGGAATAGGTAACTGATAAATGATGAGATTGTAAAAAAAAAAACATTTAAAAAAATCAGTTTTCTACAGCGCTGCCGTCCACAGGTTAGATTCTCGTACGGACAAGTATAGCTTAAATTTAAATAATTGGTCTAGGTGGTAATTCATGTGCAATTTATGTCTGTAAAAATTCTTCACGGTGGGTATACGAACAAACTTTAATGCGGGATAACGTTTACGCAATGAAATAAAATAAAAAAAAAGCGTGCTACGTATTCAATTCGTTCGCTTCAAGCTATAATTGAGAATTGACGCGGCCAATCAATATACTGTTGACAGGAATTAAGTCCCACTAAATGAACTATAAATAAACTTCAGTCACAAAAAAGAAAGAGCTGTAGTCGTTGATATTAAAATGTGTTCTATATTTGTAAAGTATCATTTGTTTATATTTCAGGTTATAGTTTTTAAAAAGGTTTTTAAAATAAAATGTCATAAGTTTACAAAGGAGACGACAATGTACCCTTGGTCAATATCGACATATTATAATGCCATGTTGGATTATCGAATTCGAACCTAAAACTCAATTGCTGAATATGCAGGGGCCGACAAATGACAATTGTCTAAAAAATAAAATATCCAGATGGTTCTGGAGCTACAAGATACGAGGTGGCAGTCAATTGATTTGGTAATAAGAATGATGATGATTTGAGTATAGTGTAAAATACATATTTTTATTAGATAATAGAGTACGTTTCTAGATGTTGGTCTGTCAATATTATTTCTGCCTCCAAGCAGCAGTTGATCGATTTCTGGTTTCTGATTTTATAGGCAAGAAGGCATTTCATACGCCTTAGTTTGACAAATTATCTTTGACTCTCTTTGATTTCTCATATTTACGCGAACACTTCACATTGAAATAATACTGGTTTTTATGGAATTTATCGTGTATATTTAACTTTTTAAATACCCGACGTTTCTAACGCTTTACAGCACTCATGGTCACGGGCGGGACTGAGATGTTCAACGTCCAGATGTCATAGTTAACCGCGGTTACCATAGATTAAAATTTAACTTTTGTTCTGATCTACACAGTATGAACTTATGGTATCTTGAAGTCTTGCAGTTGTATGCTTGGGTTGGGATTTAATTTTATTTATTATAGGATCCCAAGCAGATGGTAGCACCCAGCCATCTTCTCTATTGAAATTAGGATGTTTTTTGATTTCAATAGCCTCGCGAATCATCTTTGGAAGGAATCGGTGTTCTTTAGCGAGGATTTGTGGTCTATCAAATCTGATGTAGTGACGGGGGCGATCATGTACGTGTTCACAGACTACAGACTTCCCGGAGGGTCGATTCTTCACATCAGCTATATGTTCTTTAACGCGGGTTTTAATTGATCTTTTAGTTTGTCCTATGTAGGAGAGACCACATTCACAATCAAGCTTGTACACTCCTGCATCTTGCAGAGGGATATATTACACTTGACACACACTTGACTGATGGTAAAAACTAACCAATCTTCTTCAGCGGCTTGAAGTATGTTTTGATGGAAGCGCGCTTCAAGATGTAGCCAATCTTGTCAGCGACTCCTCTAACATATGGCAGTACAGCAGGTACACGCTTGACTGTGGCCGGCTTCACTCGTTCACTGTGACGTAGGCGTGGGACCCGAAGCTTGTTGTCATGCAAAACTTGCTTGACATGGTGGAGCTCAGCAGCCAGGTGTTTACTTTCACAGATCGCTCGTGCTCTCTGAAACAAAGATTTACCCACGGTAGCTAACTGTGAAGGATGGTGGTGAACATCACCGTTTAAATATCTATCCCGCGGCGGATGGCACTATAACAAACGTTAGCCACTGCGCTACCAAGCCTAAAAAACAGCAAATAATATACGAGTACAGTTAATACTGTCAAATTTGATATTACCGAAATTTGCCACCAGAATGATTTATTTATATTACACCTATTATTTAAATGTATTCAATTATTCAAATACATAATTTATAACAGTACTTTACGTGGTTTTTTGAGCGACATTTCACATTAATTGGTACAGAAAAATACGACACAAATGTCTAAAAGAGATAGAAAATGAATCCAAAGTTTTTTTTTTTTAATAAGATAAGGTTACAAACGAGCACACAGTCCACCTGATGGTAAGTGGTTGCTGTGGCCCATAGACATCTACATCTATCCTCGATTACAAATCAAAATGCAGATGCGTTGTCACCCGTGAGGACTAAGATGGATTGCCTCGTTTCCAGTAAAAAGGGTATCCGGTTCTCTACACTCACTATACGAAACACAGCAGCATTAAGCTACTATATTACTAATAATTGCAGCATGGTTCTACCACGTATGTTGTTGTTTTGATGTTACAGATGTTACAGAGGTTAGAATTTAGATGCGATTCTGAAACAACTGATCAGATTTCTTGGCCTTTTAGTGACGGACCATCACCAAATTTCATTCCGTGGTTCTCGTAATGAGCAACGATGGGAATTGCCAGAAAAATATTATACGATAGATGTCGGTAGAAACATTTTGTTTACGCTAAAAATAAAATAAAATGCCCAGACTGGGGATTAGCAGCTGAGGCAAGTTGCGAGACGTCTTGCACTGAGATCATCAACACGCCTGCAAACGTGACGATAATTGCAAATCCTTCTTACAAGGGGGACCCATTTCCATCAGCAGACTTTTATAGGCTGAAGAAAAATAAAACCAAGATTAGCGTTTTAAATTTAGGTTTGGCAACACAAATGAATTATCGACCGAAAAGCATTGACCGATGGGTACCGACTTGTTAAGTTTATTATAGGTACCGACTTCCTAAGTTTATTATAAGAATAATATTGAATGAAAAGGTAAACTATATTGTCATCATGCAAAAAAAGAACCAGAAAGAAAAATACACTTATGCGGGAAGTTTTGTCGGCCGAATTAGTACACTTTCAATGTCCTTATTCAACACTATGATCAAATAAATTTATATAGCCGACACACACGGTCAATTAAACTGATCAGTTCAAACGGACGTAAGCCGAAACGATTTCCTATCTCACTGACTTCAAATTTCAACTTAGGATTTCACGCTTACAGTCAGTATTATATGTATAGATGTACACGGTAGTTCAAGTGATCAGTTTAGCCGACCTTGCGCCTGGAAAAATCCGTGGGTTCGTAAGATTTTTTACTCATGGTCAGTTTTTGGATGTACGTTAGTTCAACTGATCAATTTAACTGACCGTGTATGTTGAGCAATATTTTTTCATGGGCAGCCAAAGTCCACGAAGTTTAGAAAAAAAATGCGGCGGACTTGTCTAAGTCGTCCACTCATTTGAAAACAATTTGCAAAATAGTATCAGAGACTACACAAATTGGATGCTAACTACACAAAATTGTGGTTATTGAGTGGAAAACATTACTAAAATTAGCTATTTCTATATTTAGTATGTAATATAGACATTTTTAATGAAAGTTAAGAGTTCTGAGGAAGAATGCTAGCCTTAAAATTTGCTAGTATCTACCTACGTGGACTTGGAATGGAGAAGATAACAACGTTACAATATTAAACTTTTAAGTATGTAGGTAAAATGGCTAGACCAAACACATAATTCTAGTTTTTATTTCACATCGATCGGTGCACTATTACCGAAGTTATAGGATTGGAAGGTTCACGTACATTTTTAAAATCTCGCCCGTGCCCGCGAGTAGCGCGTGATGTCATAGATTCCTTGCGGCCGCGCCGCCATAACGTTCCAGCGCGCCGATCATATGTTTGTAGTCATTGAGTTTAATATATAAATCAATGTTTGTAGTAATATTTCGCGGGTGAGTTATTTGCCCTCGTGCGCTCTGGTGTTTTTAAGTATTTAATGATGGAAGAAGGGTTTCAAAAGGTCAATCTGACAATCTTCCAATAGTCCGTGACATGATGGTGGCGGAATATTTTCTAAGAAAAAAAGAGTCGCGGCTGAAATACGCATAAGAATAAGATAATATTTTATAACCTAGGTACCCATTATTATATTAATACTTCTGGGTTTCATTTGCTAATGATAAGAATAAGTATAACGAAAATACGTAAACATTCCTTACCTACCTACTTACTATCTGCCTCTACCTAGTTTTGTTTTCTTATTCTTCATAAGTGTACCCTGACCTTTTTGTGGTTTTTATGGTTAAAAAAATTCCTGTTGTATATAAAGAAATTTACTACAAATATACCTTCGGTGTATAAAAATATGATTTTATCTAAAAATTAGATGTTTTCAATATTAATAGAAAAAGGGTCGCATTATTATTATGATTAAAAGTGTAGTTATATATTCTTCAGGCAGGGGATCAATGTCAATATTATCATCTAGAGTAGTAACAGGATCGAGAACATATATCTATACTCAATTTCTTGTGAAGTTGTGGCAATCGCATGTGCAACTGTTTCTGACCTAGATTTGGCATTTAGTTTTGATAATAAAAATCTTTGGGGTTTTTCTGTATACCGATTTTGAAAAGCAAACTAGTGAGGCAAAACATCTTTTTTAAGTTTGAGGGTACCACCCACTAGTTTGTACTTCACGTAGTTTTCCATATCGTTTTCGACCTAGAACAAAATACAAACTTATTTAAAGTCGAATAAAACTATTATTTACGGATTTTATCGCGTTTAATTACATTAATTTATTTTTTATTATTATCCCGACGTTTCGGGTGCTTTACAGCGCCCATGTTCACGGGGGGGACTGAGATGTTTGACGTCCCAATGTCATAGTTAGTCCGGCTACCTTCAGTTTTTTAATATTAATTTTTTTTGGTCCGATTTACGCAAAAAAAAAATTAATAAAAAAAATTAATATAAAAAAAAAATTAAAAAAAATTTATATTAAAAAACTGAAGGTAGCCGGACTAACTATGACATTGGGACGTCAAACATCTCAGTCCCCCCCGTGACCATGGGCGCTGTAAAGCACCCGAAACGTCGGGATAATAATAAAAAATAAATTAATGTAATTAAACGCGATAAAATCCGTAAATAATAGTTTTATTTAATGTGTAGTGTTCGCGGAAATTTAAGAAATCATTATTTAAAGTCGATAAAAAAATAAGGAACCTCGTAATTACAAATTACGAGGTTCCATCAATATTTAAAATATGTACCATCTATGTAATACATAAAAAAGGACTACACGAAAGTGCTCCACTTCATAATCAATAGTATAGTTGTAGCACGAATGGGTCAACTCGACCGGGGAAGGACCACGCTCTCACAGAATACCAGCGTGAAATAGTAGCTTAATGCTGCTGTATTTCGTATGGTGAGTGTAGAGAACCGGAGACCCTTTTTACTGGAAACGAGGCATTCCATCTTAGTCCTCACGGGTGACAACGCATCTGCATTTTGATTCGTAATAGAAGATAGATGTAGATGTCTATGGGTCACAGCAACCACTTACCATCAGGTGGACTGTGTGCTCGTTTGTCACCCTATCCTATAAAAAAAAATCAAACTTCTTTCATTATTTGCGGCCCGCAAAGTATGCAGGTTGAACAGCTCTGCGATGTGTTTAGTTTTTGCTCGAAATATCGTAAAAATATAAAAACGTTTGTTAACATATTCCATATTTTAACCTTTATATGCATTATAAACATTTTAAAATTTGCTGCAAACATAGGTAGTATCCAAACTTACGAACTCACGACAGGTCAGTGACTTATCTACATTACATAGGTAAGTACTTTACCCAAGTTTGGATGTTTATTTACACTGAAGTAGTTTTAGTTAAATATGTAGGTATTAGTATTGTTTCTTCTTGAAATTATAACGATCATTAAGCGTGGAAAGGTTCAATGAATCTTTAGTTACTTAAACACTGCGACTCGAGTAGGTACCAACATGCCTAATAGAAAGCATTTACTACCAATAACCAAGAGCTATCATGTGAAGATTATTATTATTTGAATACTTACATCGAAATGATCCTTACAACAATATGCTACCGTGTTTGGTCCTAAAGGATGTGCTCTTCTCATAGCATTTGTCCATTTATTTCTGATGGTAGGGTTTCTAGGCACGTTAAAAACAACTTTTCAGGTGTTTTTGTGGCCGTATTTTTACACTGAGACACAACACAATATTTAAGGGGAAATATAATGTCAAATGGCTTAGCAAGATCCTTCGTTATGCCGAAAATATTGCAGCATTAATTTTGAAATAAATATATGGTAAAGTTGAGGATTAATGTTAAGGATTATGTTAGACGAAAACACGATTTCGTAAAATTTTCTCGATAGAAAAAAAATCCAAAGTTACCTCCAAAATAAACAATAAACCGCTGTTATTCATAAAATACTTTAAATAAGATCATGAAACTTTGCATACTAATTGAACTAACTATAAAGCAGTGCTTATGTTATTTACTTTTTTTAAAATACCAATATTTTCACTGTAAAAAGAAATTACCTAAACTATCGGCCTCTTGACGCGTGATTCCGGCCGCACGGTCACTTCGCTTCGGCCTTTAAAGGCGGAGGTTGTGTCGCTTACGATCAGAATATACATTACGCAACAGGACGACGTAAAATTAAAATGGGAAATAACCGTGATAAAAATAAGAAGCGGCTGGCTTGGCGTTAAGAAACAGGCATAAATATGATAAACCTAATGAAATAAGTGTCTAACGACCTTTCTACTTGCAGTATTAGTGATTACAAACATGTCGGTACATAGCATACGACGCGCGGGCAAGTGGGGACGAAATTAGAATTTGAGCTGACTTACTCTATCCTCTTAATAGATGGTGTCATGTTCTATAATGTTTCTTGTTAAAAATATATAGCAAGTAAATCCGCGCGCGACGGGCACATTCGAGTAAATGTTTTGATTTTCTAAGTGCGCGTCGGGTCTCTTGCACGAAGATGCAAATCGTGACGTCATCAACGATGTCGCTCTCGGCCCGCTGCTTAGACCGAAAATGTTAACTTTGCGCCTTTATATCTCGGTCAGTTTAGAAAGATAGAAAAAAATTAAAAACACGGTTATTCTCGTAATTTTTTGTAGATTTTTTTGGCATATAAAACAAAAAATGGTTATCTTCTCCATTCGAGTCAGTTAGAGTGCAAGCAAGGGAAAAAGCTAGTGTTTACTAATTATTTCCAAAACGTCTGTTTGCTTTAGACTTAAGAAGTACGTTGTGTAATTTTACTATTACAATATATTAAATATACACTAACATTAAATATATACTATTGCGTGGTCTGAATTTTAATTAATTTAGCGCACACAAAATATTGGTTACGAAAGTTGGACATTAATTAATTAATTACAATTCAATTAAAATGATAATCTAAATATTTCTCGCAATTCTATTACAAGTTGTTGTCAAAACATTTCTCTAACCAAAACACTTTCGAGCTATATTAATTACCACATAGTGATGAGAATTATTAGCGACCGCTCTTCCTTCATCTGGGTATGATCTTTTAATGTGGTGAATATATATTTAAAATAATCATAAAAAGTTTCCAATTTCTAAAAAAATCTCGAGTTTTTCGGATAAAATACAATATGTGGTGCCGTATGTACGTATAGTGTGTGGTGTGTCTTTTCTAGTGTGGTGTTGTTGGCATGGTGGTGCTGGGATTGGCCGAGAGGCTCTTCAAACTGGGCATGACATATCATTTTATTTCATTACGCGAAAAGAAGCAAATTAAGTTCTAACAACTATAATATAATAGATTTCCGCAAAGTAACGCCAGATTCTATTTAGTGTCTTTATAATCGGTACTGCCATTTTGCGATCTCCAACTTCACCTGCGCAGCGGACGCTTCCCTGTCCGATGCGCGAAGGCCATGGAGCCACGAAAAACGAGCACTCAGAAGCACTAACCTTCCTGGCCCTAGCGGTGGATCTGGTCTATGAATTCGCCACCAACCAAGATTCGATTGCGGAAGGTAGGGAGAGTGGCGCCGCGCACTACCGACACTCCTCTCCCCCGCAGCCCTACCACCACCGCTTCAACAGAGCGCCTCGTCAGAGTCGCAGAGGATAGGCCGAAGTGGAGTGATAACAATTACCAATTCACTTCGGCCGACCGCGACTTCACCTCGACTGCAGCGGTAGGGGGAGAGGAACCCTCTCGCCGCAGCCCACTAACACACATCCGAAGTGAGCTCGCCAAGCCCACTCAGAGTGGCCACCTTGGGCCGGCTATATGGGTTTCTCTTTGTTAACAGCGGGTAACTATGCGACAGCCTAAGCTCTCCCCCCGCCCGCAATGACAATGCGGGAACCCCTTCGGAAAGGACTTTTCAAATATCTAAAAGTGAAGGAATATATATATTTGTGTCTTAATTTATTTCTATGAAGGTGTACATTTTAATTGTAGATTGTTAAAAAGAAAATCGAACAACTGTGTTGAGAAACGAGTGAAAGTAAATAATGGTAAGTATATATACCGTTCGAAAGTCTTGATTTTATGTAGAAAGTGGGTAGGTATGTCCTGCGAACGGCACAGTTACGGAAAAATTTATTTCGTACAGCTAATTTCATTATTTTTTTAATGAACCAATATCAATCATTTAACAAAGTTACAACAATTAATTTACGCAAAAAACGTTAATATTATCGCTTGACCTTATTTAGCTAATTGAACTATTTAATTCATAACTATAATGAAGTCGTGCAACGAAAAAATAACGTAGGTAACTATTAACGTATGATTTTGTATAAACCGTAAATAAATACAATTAATAGTTTATGCAAAAAACGATAAAAATGGCTTAATTTTTAATAAGCTTAATGTTAACTTTCTACTTGCTTACTGCAATCTTTAAAAATATTTATTAACCAGATGTTTTTCGCGACTTTGCCCGCGCGTAATAATTTATGACATTTGGATTTCATGGGTTTAAATTTATTTATGCGGAATCCTAATTATTTTTCTAAAATAAAAGTAGCCAAGTTATTGAAAGTCCCGTCAAAATACTCTACTATGGTGTAGGGAACGTCGTGGCGGCGTCGAACGGTTCGCGTATTGAGAAAATAAATGTCCGATTCGAATGGATTAAAAAGTATTTTTATGCGACATATATATATATATATATATATATATATATATATATATATATATATATATATATATATATATATACCCTTGATGATAAAAATATTTGAATAAGAAATAATACTACGATACGAACGTAACCAACTCTTGTTTCTACCGGCGATTTAATTAAATTTTAGAACACAAAAGCTACTATTTAAGACTTAACTATAATAGTTAGATATATTCCCCTACGGACTATTTTGTAGGTAATAATGAGTACTTCAATCATGTAGTACATAATTATATTTTTTATATGTCATCAATAGTTTTCTCAGCGCACGCCAAATACCTACCTAATGAATTTTATAGGCAAAATTTTGCTACCTTGGGTTACATTAGGTATTGCAGTTTTCTTAAGGATTTCTAATTTTTTTTGAAATAAATTATAGTCTATGTTACTTCCTTATAATTTAGATTTCTATTGATGAAAAAATTGTTAAAATCGGTCTAGTAGTTTAGAAGCTTATTCGGTACAAACATACAAACAGAAAATATTACCTTTTTATATCTTTACATAGTATAGATTAAATAACTGTTGCACCACTACTCCCAACACCACTACTCCCGGCACCACTATTTCCAACACCACTACTCCAGGTAAGACACATCATCGACGATAATACGACACGTGTTTCGCCTCTACACGAGGCATCCTCAGGTGATGTAGACTCTACGGCGGTTGATCGCTAAGACTAGAATAGTGGTGTTGGAAGTAGCTGTGTTAGGAGTAGTGGTGTTGAGAGTAGTGGTGCTGGGGCTAGTGGTGACGGAGTTGTGCATGCAATTGAGGGAGGGCGGGAGGTGCTCTTCAATCCAGGCAAGGCACATCATTGTATTTAGTTAGCGGAAGGTTGCGAAGTAATTTATATTTGTATTAATAAGATGTTACGTTATGACAACATTAGAATATGCCTCCGTTTGTTCGGAGGCAGGTGAGTATACAAACATTAGCCCGGAAATTCAACAACTTGTGTTTTGGCACAAATAACGTCTCCAACAGCAATTCGAAAATAATAAACAAAATAGAACTATAGTTGAATATAGTGACAGCCGTACTTCACACTGAATATAAAAAACAAGTTCAGGTGATAACATTTATCAGCTTTCGGGCCGATATGTAAACGGCGAAAAGATAACTCTAACTTAGATTTTTTCTTGCAAATTACTGGTGTATATAAACAAATTGATTTTTGTATAGTATATAAAAATTAATATGTCGAATATGTAACACTAAATTAACTGAATTTTTTTCTAGTAAATTACTAGTGCATACAAACAAATTTATTTTTGTATAGTATACAAAAATCAATTGTTTGTGTGTATCGATCGGCAGCGGCCTGAACGCACGCGTCAGTTCGTCTATAACGTCGCCACAATGCAATGTCTCCGATGAGCAACCATTCCGATACGGACTGCGGTCATATGTCCGTCCAATGATCGGTAATACATATGACGTCATTCGCACGCAGCAACAATACACAATAGACGCAGCGGAAAGCTGCTCCTCCGAGAAATTTTGTCGGTATTACCGATGGGCCGACAAATGAGATCCGCCCGCTGCAGATTAATGGACGCGCTTGTCTTTTTTTATTACAATAAAAGAAAAATCTAAATGTAATGTTATGTTCAGTACGAAACTAGCCTGTGGACGCATACAGGCTTTACGAATTATGCAATGAATGCAAAATCGCTTAAAAGTATTTATGCAAGATCACACTAATTACAAACAGTTCTAACAAATAGAAAATACTTCAAATTAAATCCATTCTGTTACCAGGCGGTCCCATAATGAACTGGCCTGATATAGTTCAACTCAACATGTCGCTACATGTTGTGTTGCATTAAATAGTACGTTTATCGTGCACTTAATATAAGAAACATGCATCGACACGAAATGCTTAGTCTTAGTTTAACAGGCATTTGAATAACGAGAGTCGCGTATTTTTTCAAAATGTCGAAAACTGAGTATCGAAGTGTCATAAAGTTTCTGTTTAAAGAAGGTTTATCCCCTGCCCAAATAAAAGAATGATTGGATGGCGTGTATAAGGAGTCTGCCCCCTCCTATAGCACAGTGAAAAATTGGGTGAAAGAGTTTCGCCTCGGGAGAGAAACCGTCGAAGACTTTGGCCACGACGGTCGACCTGTGGAAGTGCTCACTCCCGAAACGATTGCTCTTATCGAAGAGGAGGTTCTGAGTGACCGCCGTTTGAAGATTAGAGAAATTGCAGCAAGGCTTGGGCTCTCTAAGAGTACCGTTCATCGCGCGATCCATGAACATCTTCACATGAAAAAAGTGAGTGCAAGATGGGTACCGAAACTTCTTTCAGCGGTACAGAGACAGGAAAGAGTGCGCTGCGCTTCGGAGTTTTTGGATCTTTGTGGCGAAAATCCAAAGACTGTGATCGAGCGGCTAGTGACTGGTGATGAAACTATGATCTTGTATTATGATCCACAAAGCAAGCGCGAGTCAATGGAATGGCGTTGTAAGGGTGAAAAGCCCCCTAAAAAGGCAAAGGTGCAACAATCGACTAAAAAACTGATGTGCACAATATTTTGGGATTTTCAAGGCATTTTGATGGAGGATTTTAAAGAACGTAATACAGCCGTGAACGGCGAATATTATGCTTCTTTAATATATAAATTACAAGACAAGATAAAGGAAAAACGAAGAGGCAAGCTGTCTAAAGGTGTCCTGTTGCTCCATGACAACACCCCTGTTCATACCGCTGGTGTTTCGAAGGATGCAGTTCGTCAATGCGGGTTCACAGAAGTTCAACATCCACCTTACAGTCCAGACATGGCCCCGTCCGACTATTATTTATTTCCAAATTTAAAGCGGGACTTAAGAGGAAGAAAATTTTCAAGCGATGAAAAGTTGCAGGCGGCCGTCTTCAGTCATTTTGAGGATAAAAAAATGTGATTATTTTTATAAAGGTTTAGAGATGTTGATTCACAGATGTCAGAAGTGTGTTAGTATTCATGGTGATTATATTGAAAAATAAAATTGGTTTCGTTTCATTTCCTTCATTGGTTCATAGTTAGGCCAATTCATTATGGGACCGCCTACGTATGAGTCATATGACTCATTTCTGACACTCCAGTAAACACTTTATTATTCAATAGATAATATATAACAAAATACTATGTAAAGTATTAGTATTTTGTTATATATTCACAGCTTTAAATTAACATTACTTTCAACTAACAAATTTTCTACAGTATGTATGTATGTATGCTATCATACAGTGTATAAATAATAACACTGTATCTTGTAAAAATTCCATAACAATATATTTTAAATATTACGTAGGTGGTAAATGTTTTAACGTGGTAGAGCCACGGTGCAGCTATATTAGTAGTATAGTTGTAGCAATGGGTCGGCTCGACTGGGGAAGGATCACGCTCTCACAGAATACCAGCGTCAAATAGCAGCTTAATGCTGGTGTTTCGTATGGTAAGTGTAGAGAATTGGAGACCTTTTTTTACTGAAAACGAGGTATCTTAGTCCTCACGGATGACAACGCATCTGCATTTTGATTAGTCAGTTCTTCTCAGTCAGTTACTCTTATCATATAAAAAATGTAGGTAAAAACATCTCGAATACTCAACGTCTCTGCAAAAAATGGCAAATTTCTCTTCCCTTAGAGAATAATATTGATACTTTTCTTTTTTTTATTGTCCTTAATTTGTACCTACCAACATCTTTATTTATTCCATCTTTCTAAAGTTTGACTGAAGAATGCCATAGGGCATTAAGTCCACCTTTTTAACCCCTACTTGAAGGTGTGTTGCAATCTCTATATAAAGTTAGTTAAAGTTACAGTCTATATACGTCCCACAGCTGGGCACAGAGATCATTTCTAAGAGGGTTTTAGGGCAAGGAATTGTCCGCCGCGCTGCCCTAGTGCGTGTTAGCGAACTTCACATATCTTCGAAATATTTATTTTCCTTATTTCTCTGACATGCAGGTTTCCTCGCGACATTTTTCTTCACCGCCGAGCACGTGGTAAATCAGCACTTAAACATTGCAATTAACAATTTCATTAGTTCCGGCGGTGATCGATCCCGGTTTTGCTAGCGTACTTTGAACTTTACAGCGAGCGCTAACCATCTGATTTCCCACGGCTCTAATCTCTATATATGTATATATAAAAATTAATCGCTGTCCATAATTCTCACAAAAGTTCTAAAATGGTTCGACTGATTTTGATGAAATTTTTGTGTGTATTGAAAATCGGTTCCTGGATGGTTTATATCATAAAATACACATATATAATAAATAGAACGGGCGGAGCCCGTGTAGCCATTAACATGTCAATTCACGCCTATAAATGTCAATACAATCAAGCGTTTCCAATTTTCGTGTCAAGCGTCGCTGCATGCAAATTATTTAAAAAATGGCAAATTGTGCAATAATTACGTGTCGAAATAACAGCGGGAAATGGAATTAAAATAAAGGAGACATATCCTACAACCAGTAAGTCGAAACTATTTATTCATTTTGTAAATATTAGGAACAAAAATAAAGATATATTTGTATCAAACTGAAATCAGTCTGTCGACACAGCGAATCGGGTTTGTAGTAGTGATAACTGATACTACGTCGTATTTGCTTGTATGTATGCTCCCGGCAACGCTGATCGTCGTACAAAATAAGGTTGACGCCATTCTATTATGTATTATAGTATTCTATGGTTTATATTAACAAATGAACTCGGTAGGTGGTGCTGTTGTCGAGATTTAGGAATCACCCGGACAAAGTTAGGGCGGATCCCTCGTAAAGGATAAAAACAAATATATGAATAAATAAATACTTTTCTTGTTTCAGTACGTATTCGAAAACGGCACTCACGATGAATATCTTCTACCCCGTGACAAGTTTCTAGAGGTCGGCGCAAGAATGGAGGCTCGGAGAGATTACTTGAGGAGCGAGTGCTCCAGATTAGGCTTGGATAGCTCCAGTCACAAAGCTTACGCTTGGGAATACCTCATCAATAGACAGTATCATGTCATTTGGTAAGTATTCATTTTCAAGAACTTCGTTATAGTATAAATACCGTCAGATGATACGAATCAGGATGATAGATAGACATATGGATAGATAACTCTTTATTGTACACCATAACAATACATGCACGAAAGTAGAGAACAATAGTGTCACAAACGGACGATCTTATCACTAAAGGCGATTTCTTCCAGACAACCTTTCGATGGACTGAGTCGCAAAAAGCGGAAAATTATGTGGTTGGTGATGCAGAAGCAGATAATCTAGAAATATATCCATATAATATATGGAAATAAATAAATGAATAAATGAAAATACGAATATATACTTAAACCTACATGACACGAACTCAAAAAATAAGATAGTGATTGTATACAAGCTTCTGAAAAACAGATACTTACGAGTATACGTGGTAGAGCCACGCTGCAGGTAAATTATGGTTGTAACACGATCGGTTGGCTCGACCAGGGAAGGAAGACCTCTCACAGAATACCAGCGAAAAATAGCAGCTTAATACTGCTGTGTTTCATATGGTGAGTGTAGAGATACGGAGACCCTTTTTTTTCTGGAAATGAGACATTTCATCTTAATCCTCGGGGATGACAACGCTTCAGCGTTTTGATTCTTAATCGAGGATAAATTTAGATGTCTATGGGCCACAGCATCTGCTTATCATCAGATTGAGCGCGTCTCGCTGACTGAGGTAAAGCATTTCATAGTCCGTCTATGCATGGATAGTAAACGACTTAAACTATATATAGAAAAATTATATATATATATATATATATATATATATATATATATATATAAATACATATTTTCTATGGCTATATACAGGGCACGTATAATATTATATACTTAAACATTTGAATTAATAGTATAAGTACACAATTGTTAATATAAAATATTCTTTAATAATTAATTTTGGCCCACAACTGATTATATTTGTGTGTACCCGATGTTTATGATTGTTTATTCCATTGCATAACGAGAAATTTGGAGGAATTTGGTATTATGGCCTAGCATGTTTAAACTCAAATAGGAATAATGAAGGGATTCAAAGCGATCCTTAGGATATCTTTCTATAGGAAGGATTAAAGAGAACATTATAAAGAAGTGACAGAATATGAGTAATCCGGCAGCGGACGATATAAGCATAAGTCCGATAAAGCTGTGAAAAGCTACTGGATAACATCACTGATATCACAGAAAATTAGATTTTCAATGAAAAGTAAAGGCAGACTTCAAAGAATTAAAAAGAATAAAATAACTTTCGCATAACAACTTCAGAAGTCAGTGCTAAAATATCGTGCATAGAAATACTAAATCTCCGACTTTTGAGGCTAGTATGAAGTAATTATTTTTAGTTCTTTGAAATCGGCTCTTAATTTTTATCAAGTCTAAATTTTGACTCTTTTGTGTTTTTTTGAGGGATATCAAAAGCTCGAATATCGTCTAAAAAGTTACATTACAAACTTCATCCCTATTTTTCTACTTTTAGGGATAGATTTTTTCTCTTTTTTAAATGGGACTATCCCTGAAATATAAACTATTTAATAAAAAAAGAATAGGTTCACAATTAACTATTGGATGTCTAGTAACATAAATACAAAAAAATATATAGGTACTCCCGAATTGAGATCCCCTTCCTTCTTTGAAGTCGGTTAAAATTAGGGCAAATACTTGTCCGGACTAGGCCCACTAGGACACTAGGAGTTAGGACTAGGCCCGAAAATCAACGGTTTATGTTTTTGCACATTATTAAAATTTATTCTATATTCGGTACATTAAAAGCCCGCACGTAAATATTATTCTCATCTGGTATACTAACCTACTAAATATGTAAACATCACTAACATAATGGCAACTTTACTATTTTAATATCAACCTTATTACCAGCCAACAAAACTAACAATGGAATATCAGGTACGTGATCTGAAAATTTTCCAACTTAACAAAGATAAAAGACATTTTTATAAAAAAATATTTTAAAGTTTCTGCATAGTCTCCTTGTAACTCTAACTCTACACACTTCTCCCAGCGATGTTCCCATTATTAAAATTTATTTTATATCCGGTATATTAACAGCTTGTTTAAAATACCCACACGTAAAAATTATTCTAGTCTGGTATACTAACCTACTAAAGATGTAAACGTCACTGACATAATTGCAACTTTACTATCTTAATATCAACCTTACAATCAGCTAACAAAACTAACAATGGAATTTATAACTAAAAAATGTCTCTAAAAATAAAAATGGTCTTAAATGTTTCCGACTTAATAAACGTACAAGACATTTTTCTAAAAAAATATTTTTATTTTTCTACATAGTCTCCTTGTAACTCTACACACTTCTCCCAGCGATGATCCCATCTCTCTAACCCATTCAAATAGTATTCGGCGTTTTTCTCTGCAAAATAATTGTTCATGAAGGTCTCATCATTTGACGAAAATCTCTGTCCTCCGAGGACAATTTTAGATGAGAGAACAAAAAGAAGTCGCTTGAGGCTAGATCTGGTGAGTAAGGCGGATGGTCAACCAGTTTAAATCGTAATTCGTGGATTTTCGCCATGGCAACCGCTGAGGTGTGAGACGGCGCGTTCTCATGGTGGAACAGGATTTTCTTTTTCTGCAAATGTGTTTCAGTTTGCCAAGTAATTATGGATAGTATGCTCTTGTGATGGTTTTTCTTGCTGAAGATGATCCATTATTATAACTCTATGACTATCTCAAAAAACAGTCGCCATCACTTTCCCAGCCTTCCTTTTCTCCTGGTGTTGCGGTTGATCATGGGCGGCGGTAGTCACCTAACATCAGGTGAGCCGCATGCTCGTTTGCCCCTTTTGCAGTCCACTGTTTTGACTGTATTTTTGTTTCGGGCGTATAATGGTGTATCTAAGTTTCATCTACAGTAATTAATCAGATCCAAAACATAATGCCTAAATCTTGATTTAATATGTGACAAACACGTTCTTTGAACATTTTCATAGCCTCTGCTATCTCTCTCCCTTTAATTCGGCGGTCGTCTAGCACCATTTGGTGAACTTTAGCGATGTTATCGTTATTAGTTGGAGTTTTTGGACGTCCCGAACGTTCATCGTCTCCTAAGCTCTCACGGCCACCTTTAAATTCAGCTGCCTGAAATTTCACTGTGGTAAATGACGGTGTAGAATCCATGGGGACCCATACACAGAGCCTAACTTATTTTTGATTTACGTAGACACATTGCCTTTCACAACAAAAATTTAATGACAGTATCGACTCACTCAAACGAATAACAAATAACAACTACGAGTCTAAAATGGCTGAAATTTTGGTACGTAACTGTCAAAAGATGCACATTCACTAACTTTTATTGACGAGTGCTGCATCTTCTCGTTGAGGTCGGAAACTTTTCAGACCACCCTGGTAACATTAAAAACGGCAATACATATACCATCGGATCGGGATAGTAGCTCTTGAACAGCAAATTATTTTATACAGTTATTCTATATAAAATATACTTACATCAACAACAACAACAACAACAATAATAGTATAATAAAGGAACACGCAGTTCACCTGATGGTGCTTTTATAGACATCGATTATGGATATCACCCGTTATCACCCCTGAGCTCTAAGGTGAAATGCCTTGTATGCTCTAAGATGTAATGTCCTACAGTAAAATGAGTATCCGGTTCTCTATATTATACGAAGCACAGCAGCATAAAGATTCTATCTTACCCTAGTGTTCAGTGAGAGCGTGGTCGTTTCTTTATCGAGCCGACCCATTCGTGCTACATTATTGATATAGCTACAAAAACATTTTTGTAGCGTTGACGTTGTGCTCTACTCTCGCCTAATGGAAATACAGTAATTTTCTGAGCTAAAAATGTCTTTATTTTTTTACTATTGCACTTTTAGAATAATAAAAATACACATATATCGAAAAAAACACTCCTTTTCATGTTTCTATTATTTTTAAAAGTAATTTTCTGTATTTAGTGTAAAAACAAACCTGTGAAACAAACTGATTGAAAATAAATTTTCGAGGGTGTCCGGATGTCTTTATGTGTGGATGGCGCACGATTTCGATCGTTAGAATTAATGTATCAAAATAATTCTTTTTTATTATGTTTAAAATCTAAACGCACAGGTTCATTTTAAAAATCAATGTAATTTGGTCTCGTTTAATTGTCATTAATGAAAATGTAAAAAAAACAACTGGTAATTTTCTACAAAAAAATATTCTCATGGATCTCTTCTTTCGTCTCAAATATGAAAAAAGAGATATTTTCGTTTTTATATAATTAAATGAGATTATGAGGCGTGCACTTTTGGATTTTCCAAATTTTATTTATTCTGCTCAGAACCGAATACCCCGTATACTATATAGTTTCAAGATATATACTACTATCTTTCCTAATTTCTACATTCTTAGGGGCCGTCCATTAATCACGTGATGTTTTTTAAACATTTTAACCTTCCCTCCCTCCCTCTTGGGGGTCGTGATACGTCGTGAGGTTTAAGAGTACCCTCCCCCCACCCCACTCAAAATCACGTGTATTTTCTAGTACCTACAAAGAATCTTAATTTTTTTAGAATATTATGTTTAAATACATGTATAAAGTATAATCTAGTTTTATCCTGAAATTAAGGACCATGATAAAATGTCGAGACATAAAAGGTTGCAGGTTGTTTTTGACTAGCATAAAAATGATATTAAAGAAATGGTGTAATCATGCGAAACATATATTGTACTAGATGTAGATATTTTTTTTATATTGTCCTCGGACCACGGATTAGCAAGACTTTCTTCAACACTAACAACTGGATAAGCATCTTGCTAGTCAGTCGTTAGCACTGTGTTGTATTGACGATCAGCGGCGGTTTCATCAAGCCACTCGGCGTCATCCTTTTAGCGCACTACTACGTAGTACTATTATTTATTCTGTGGCACTACGCAGAGAATCTCTCTCGATCTATCGATCGATCGTCGCGTGAGGACGCGTGAAGGACAAACATTGGGCATCTCTTTTTAGATCGATTATTATTGCTCGGATTAGGTTCATGCTTGTGACATTAATTTGTATGTACAGGCGAGTCAAGGTCACACTACACGCCGCTTTTTGTTTAATAAATCGCGCGTTTGACGAAAAAATAAATACACGTGATAATCTTACTACATTACACCCCTCCCTCCCCCTTGTGATATTTCGTGATTTTGCCATACCCCCCCTCCCCCATTTCGAGCCTCACGTGATTAATGGACAGCCCCTTAGACCAAATGACTCATTTCCGCAATTATTTTAGTAATCTAAATTTATTATATATATATATATATATATATATATATATATATATATATATATATATATATATATGATTTTCTTTTAAAAATCCAAACCCGATACCCCGATAGGTGTCGCCGTGTTCAAGTTATCTATCTTCTATGTATTATATATAAAGCAATTACTGTCCGTTGTTTCGCAAAAACTCAAAAATGGCTCGATCGATTTTGATGATTTTTTTGTATATTTGAATGATACCCTGCTGGTTTCAAAACTCAATTTGACCTGGTAGGTGGCGCAGTAGTCGAGATCCAGAAATCACTCGTGCAAAGCCGTGGCGGATCGTTAATTATTAATAAAATTTATATCTTTACACTATAAAAAGTCCTAAGTGAATTCAGAGTGAAACTTGTGAAACTTATAGCGCTGTCTACCTAAAAGCGCAGAACATGTGCCAGGCCAGCTCAATAAAATAATAATAATAATTTGTATTGAACTTTAAAAAATATATATTAAAAAATAGCACTATTTACGCTAATGTGATGAAAGTATTATAGTGATCTTATAATGCTCTGGTTTCTATATGTTAGTTAATAATAACTGCTGCTAAATGAGAGATTATTGCACATATATGACGGCAGAACACGTAGAAAGACTCTATAGCACACAAGATAAGGGTTATGTTGCGCTGCTTGACCGCGAATTCAAGCACGAAACAAGTGTTTGTATGGCCTAAAATACAGCGATACGATACAGCTGAAAATCCTGATGAGGAGGTAACGTTTGTTTTAATATTTCATCGGGCTAGTTATCGAAACAGGCTAATTATCGACCGATAGTTTAAAACATATAACCATGTGTTGGAAGGCGTATTAGTTCGACTAAACAGATGATCCGCGACTATTTAGTTCCTACATGACTAGTACGTTGAATCGACATACCTTCTTTTCCTATTTTGTTTATTTTACATTATATGTATAAAGCAAGGCACAAACGAGTTCTTTCTTTTTCGTTATTGAAGTTGTAAATATTAAATAAGTGCTGCAAAATAATCGCCCGTTAGAGATAACTAGTAAACCGAAAACGACTGAATATACTGTACGCGCACCACCCTTGAACAAACAGTTTAATCGTCATGAATTCGTCATAAACACAACTCTACTAAACAGTTTGATGGACTTAACAGTGATTGTATGTTTGCGGTATTGATGCGGTAGGTCTTAATCATGATATTAAAATTAAAATAATTAGTAGAGTTTTATTATGCAAATGTTTTAAAACCGATTTTTATTATAATATAGTAAAAGCAAACAATTATGAGGCAACATAACAAATTGGACTCACTTCATGGGAACAAACACGTACTTTTGATATGCCTACATGTATATTACTCTTCCTAGATTCGAGTTACTAAATTGTCAATAACCCAAGTGGTAGAGCCATGCTGCAGTTATATTAGTAGTATAGTTGTAGCACGATTGGGTCGGCTCGACCGGAGAAGGACCACGCTCTCACAGAATTCAAGCGTCAAATAGTAGCTGCTGTGTTTCGTATGGTGAGTGTAGAGAACCGGAGACCCTTTTTACTGGAGACGAGGCATTCCGTCTCAGTCCTGAAGGGTGACAACGCACCTGCATTTGATTCGTAATCGAGGATAGATGTAGATGTCTATGGGCCACAGCAACCACTTACCATCAGGTGGACTGTGTGCTCGTTTGTTACCACATCTAATTTAAAAAAAAACACGGTATATACTTAATATAAAAAGAGGAATCATTGTCCATAAGCCTCAGATTGTAAGAGGGTCTTAAAAGCAATGTAGTTTTTTTTACTACTATAAAAACCATAAGTAATTTATTTTTCGCCAAATTTTCAAGATTTAACAAGTTCCACTGCATGTTGTGATTGTAGAATTATAAGAGTAGACTTCTTACATAGTATCCGCGTTATTGATTACGCTGACGGCTCTGTGGTGCATTGGATTAGTCTTCAGTTGCGACGCTAAGAGTCGCGGGTTTGAATTCCGCACGGTAAAAATATTTGTACGGCCTAAAAATAATTGTTCCGTGTCTCGATATTTGTCCTTGTACAATTTATATCCAGGGTTCGTTATCACTTAGGAGGCGAGCCGAATTTTAAACTTTCAATATATGTGTAATGATATACCATTGTTGCAGTTTTAGGAAATACGAGGAAATAAGGCTTCTACTTTTATTTGAAATTAGCTCAAATTGAATGTGATTTTTGGGCAACAACGATTTTGCCTTCGACCTTTACGATGCGTGTACGATGCGCGCGCGCGTGTATGTGTGTGTGTGTGCGTGCGCGCGTGTGCGTGCGTACTTGCGTGCGTGCGTGCGTGCGTGCGTGTGTGTGTGTGTGTGTGTGTGTGTGTGTGTGTGTGTGTGTGTGTGTGTGTGTGTGTGTGTGTGTGTGAGTGTGTGTGTACGCGTGCGCAGTTTTTTTTTAACAAATTTTTCTTCACCATTTGCCTTCATTACTTACTCTGAACCTTCTCCACAAATTTGGCCGGCTATTGCAAAAAAAAAATGATGTAAACTGCGTCCACGATACAGGCGAAAACCATTTTTTTGTAATTAATTGTGGTTCAATCAGTGTTGTATCTGTTTCAGGTGCAACATTTTTAAAGCAGCGTCAACATCATGGATGTACAATTTCAATCTAATGGCGAACTATTCAGCAGCGTTTTTAGATAAAACAAAAGTGGTTCCCTTAGAACTAGCAAGAAAAAAGTATGCAAGACCAACGGTAGAAATGATCAAGAAAGCTCAACCGGACTCGATTACATTCCTAATAGTGAGACATCCTTTGGAAAGGCTAGCCTCAGCGTATAATGACAAAATTGTGCACGCGTGGCCAAAGTCGTTTCATGATAAAATGGGTCACAGGATTATAAGAAAATATCGAAAGGTAACAACTTTCCATAATACCCTAAATACTTTATTTCAGTGATGTTAAACGTACCAATTTCATGGTATGCATATAACTTGATAATGGATTATTGTTGCGAGATGGCCGACTTCGATCAGAGTTTGCGTCCTGTAGTCGGTGCTATTCTTTTAAATATATATATATATATATATATATATATATATATATATATATAGAAGACATGTGGAGTCTGTCATCACGAATTTGTACATCGCGGCATAAGTACACTTTCTGGCCCTAAAACCCTCACAGAAATGAGAGCTCTTTGGCCAGGCCAGGCTAAAATTTTAACTTTATGGGTAATAATAGTTAGACGAAACATCATGTACCAGGAAACAGGACCTGTTTACTGAGCTTGTAAATTGGTGTGCCGCCAAACCTAGTTCAATTTTTTCATTTGAAGTACTAAAATAACAGCCCTTAGCAAATGGGCGATTTCGCAAGTACCTACTTAGCGCTGCGTAATACAGTCGTTGAGTTGTGACCTCCCGCCTTCTCTCAGGTAAGCAGAAGTTTGACGCGGTGGAATTTGGGGAAACCGGTTATTAACCAAACATAAACGATAAATTATATAATCATCATCGATAAAAGCGTACCAACAAATATTTCTAAATAAAAGAGCGTCGTGGAAATCTTGCGACGTAGCGTTTGGGAAACCACTCCAGAAAACAGACACTAAATAACATACTGTAATTTTTCTATGCAAGAACATGTGTTTGTCAAATACTCCAGACGTCTCGCTGGCATGTAGTGTGCACACTCGAACAGAGCGGGAACAAGGGCATTTTTTACGTGCAGCTATATATAGGTCTTGCAAGAACAGCAGGTAGTAACTTGAGCCCTCCTTTCTGCCAAGGAGGGTCACGTTCGTATACCTACGGCTTAGAGATCTCTCGTCGGATCGGTAAGCCAATCCATAAAGGCGGTGTTTAGTGGGTAAAAGTCTCCACATAACCACGCAGCCGGCTGCGTGGTATGCTATGAGTATTCACCGCCTCCCTCCCCCGCTTTCCGGAGGGTTGCCCATATTTGCTTCGGGCGCAAAAAAAAGTAGGTAGTAATGCAATCAGTATGAGCTATTACGGGCTTTCTTAAGCTAATAGCAACACATACACCTATTAAATCCCTAGACAACGGCAATCCCTAAAAAACGGGCTTATGAAGAAAGTGAGGTTTTTGTTTTAAAAATAAACAGCCAAAACAGCAATATACTTTTATTTTGTGTGTTTGTGACAAATAGAGAGTAAAGCGCGCGCTGTCAAACAAACGTGGTGGCGATTATAAGCACGTGTACCATAGGGTATGGTAATACAACTGGCATGCACTACATCATCACCCGTATAGCATGCCAGCAAGTCAGCCGCTGTTACGTAAATCTTGTCGCGGACCTAGTCACGATCAATTGACGATCCCCTAGGGGATCTCGAGAGAAATTTTAATCAATTGTTATCGCTGCTATTGCTTTTGTTCACCACCAAACCCTATGTCTTTCCTTTCACTTATTCTGCACTTAATAAGGAGTTCCCAATATGATGCTTAGTTTTTTTTTAAGTTCCGAAACAGACAGTAGTGGTTTTTAAATTAAATTATTTGAAATTACACAGTAATGTCAGGCCAGACTCAAGGACCTTAATAATATATGTAAAAAATTATATAGATACGTAATTTTATTTTAATAACCTATTTCATTAAAATGTTACATTGATGACTCCGTTGTGCAGTGGCTTAGCGTTGTGTTGGGATGCTAAGAGTCACCGATTCGAATCCCGCACGTGTTCCGTGTATATGCCAATTTGTATAGCCAAGAAGTAAATGTTAAATCATAATGATTTCTTATATTTACGCGAACACTACACATTGAAATAATACTAGTTTTTACGGAATTTATCGCGTATATTTAACTTTTTAATACCCGACGTTTCGAGAGCTTTACAGCACCCATGGTCACGGGAAGGACTGAGATGTTTAACGTCCAGATGTCATAGTTAACCGCGGTTACCATAGATTAAAATTTAACTTTTGTTCCGATCTACACATGTGTACACATACACCCTTGTATCACCCTTGATACAAATTTGAATTTCCGCAAACACATCGATTTACTTTGTGCTAGAGTTCGTAAATTAATATATATTTTTAAATATCTCCGTAACATCGCTGAATTTAAATTAATAAGACAGGTCTATTTAGCTTTGTGTCAATCCATACTCACTTATGGTATTTATTCCTGGGGTGACGCTTCTAAAACAATAATGCTCCCACTAGAACGTGCTCAGAGAGCAGTTCTAAAGGTAGCTACTTTCCGTCCTTTCATGTTTCCTACACATAAACTTTACTTGGCATGTAGTTTACTAACTTGTCGTCAGTTGCTTATTCTGAACATCATATTATAACAGCATACCGAACTTCCATTTAATTTAAAATCCATAGACAGAAGAAGAATGAACTTATTGTAAACCCCCAAACCAAACACGCATTTGTGAACAGATTTTACATATTTTTAGGACCATTTCTATATAACAAGCTTAACAAGTCACTAAAGATATATAGCGTAAGTTATAAGATATGTAATATAATTATGAGAGAATTTCTGAACAAAAATTACGAACACACAGAGAAGTTGTTAGAAATTCTAAAGTAGTTTTGTATTAATTGTATGTTCCAAATAATTGTTATTTAGTTATTTTATTTATTGTATAATATAGTATAATAGTTTAATTATTTAAATTGTCTTGTGTCCCTTATTATAAAACCCATAGTGTAAGTGATGGTCGTAAACACAGGTACTCAACCTAGTTCAGACGGGTAGCTAATATTATAAACTTGAGTTTTCAATTTTTCTTTTGTAGATTCGACATTATTAAGCTACACATAGTTTTAATTTTGTCAGTATAATATATTTAAAAATTTTAATGATCGTATTTTGGACCTCTTAATAGCCAACATTAATTGCAAATTCAGTTTAGTAACTACTCCAATAGTTTCAGAGGATGTACACATACACATGTGTAGATCGGAACAAAAGTTAAATTTTAATCTATGGTAACCGCGGTTAACTATGACATCTGGACGTTAAACATCTCAGTCCTTCCCGTGACCATGGGTGCTGTAAAGCTCTCGAAACGTCGGGTATTAAAAAGTTAAATATACGCGATAAATTCCGTAAAAACTAGTATTATTTAAATGTTAAATCAGTTCATCAGTATATATAAGTCTCTATATATACTGATGAACTGCCTCCAAGAGATAGGAGAAAATCCTAGTGTGGGTATAATAATTTTTAGGTATTTCATTAGGGTGTTTTTGTGGATTGACAAGCGCTCATTGACCGGATATTTTTGCCGATATTTTTATTTTTTACATTTAGTACATATTCGTGATAGTACTGGGTTTATCGGAGTCACAAGATTCCTCCGACATTTCTTTAAGTCGTATCTACACGTGGTATAGCCACGCTGCAGGTATATCATAGTTGTAACACGAATGGGTCGGCTCGACCGGGGGAGGACTACGCTCTCACAGAACACCAGCGCAAAATAGCAGCTTTATGTTGTTATCTTAAACGAGGCATTACATCTTAGTTCTCAGGGGTGACAACGCATCCGCATTTTGATTATTTATCGAGGCTAGATGTAGTCTATGGGCCACAGTATCCACTTACCATCAGGTGGACTGTGTGATCATTTGTCACCTCTGTAAAAAACCTACGAGATGAGAGACGATGGATTCTTTCCTGCTGTTAGTACTTACACACGGTCGTTGACTATATATTGACTATAAAAGATAAAGATAAAGTTGCTCTGAAAACTGATGTTATGTTTCTTTCAGCAATCGAACGACAAAGCGGCACCTACCGAGCGGTACCCAGTATTCGAGGAATTCGTCGCGTACGTGTTGGATGAAGCGAAGGCCAAACGCACTCTCGACATGCACTGGACTCCGTACACCGATTTTTGTACCCCCTGCAAGTTTAACTTCGACGTGATACTGAAGTTCGAAACTCTCGACGTAAGTTTGTACGGACAAATTTCAAAAACGTCGAGAACTTTTAAAAAGTTGAAAGTTGTATCAACTGAGCAACATAATCAATAAGAAGTATAACATTCACTTTTATTATTTGCAATTGCAATGCACATTTAACCTACTTTTGTTGCACAATTTAATCTATAATCTCCTACTAACATCAAATATCAAATATTACAGAGAATTTGAACTACCGGAGCATATTGTATTGCATGCAAAAATGTTGTTATCAAAAACTACACTGCCAAAGTTGTTGTGAAGTTTGATCTTAAGCTCGAGATTGTCTCTAAATACCAAGCTTTTGTCAAAGGGCGACCTCGGAACATTGTTTTAAATATATATATATATATATATATATATATATATATATATATATATATATATATATATATATATATATATATATATAACATAAGCATATAATAGATACAAACATAAATTGTATAAACATTCTGCACCAGAACTCATAACACACCTTGAAATATATATCTAATCGGATATTGCTTTCGCAATTGCAAAAACATTCAAACAATATGGATGATGTACAAAGTTGGTACATCCCTTTCAAGCAATTGTCCTATGCAATGGTGTGTTATTGTTTTAGCAACCAAGATAAACTCTCCCACTGCTAATCTATGTATGTATGTCAAGCACTTGGCCATGCTCTGCACATCATTAATTAACTTCCCAGTGGAAAGTTATTGTAATGGGTCCGATTTTGCAAATTGGAAATTTTAACATATCTCCACGTTTCAAGGTCTTTAGAGTCGAATACTATGGTTTAAGAGGATGTCCGTGTGGATTTGATTTTCGCCTCGTGTATTCGAGAACAAAGAGTGATATTGACATGGGAACAGTTTCATTTAACGCATAATTGTGTAATTTAGACCTCATTACATTTTGAGCACAATCGGTCAAGTCGTTTTTTGTTGTATAAAAATTGAAACATATGATTCAATTTTATTCTTTCCACTGGGAAGTGAGTCATGTGGACCTTTCGTGTCGCACCTAGACTGCTTTTTATTTAGGTATTAGTAACCCAGACTGGAACCAAAAGCATAAGAAACTCTATTTTAAAAGTCAATTATGCGTGGGTGGTCTGGAAAGTTTCCGGTATCCGACAAAGATACAAGACATTTTTTCTTAAAATTTACTATACACTTCTCCCGACGATGCTCCCATCTCTCTAACCCGTCCAAATAGTATTCGACGTTTTTCTCTGCAAAATAATTGTTTACGAAGGTGATTGCCTCCTCATTTAACGAAAATCTCGGTCCACCGAGCGCCATATTTAGATGAGGGAACAAAAAGAAGCCACTTGGGGCTCAAGCAGTTTAAACCGTAATTGGTGGATTTGCGCCATGGCAACCATTGAGGTGTGAGACAGGATTTTCTTTCTCTGCAAATGTGGCCGTTTTTCTGCAATTTCTGCTTTCAGTTTGTCAAGTAATGATGCGTAGTATGCTCCTGTAATGGCTTTTCTTTTTTGAAGATAATTGATTAAGGTAACTCCATGACTATCCCAAAAACAGTTGCCATCACTTTTCCAGCCAAGAAAACAGTTTTTGCTTTTCTTGGAGCCGGTTCTCCCTTTGCTCACTGTCTTGACTGTATTTGTTTCGGCCGTATAATGGTGTATCCAAGTTTCATCTACAGTAATTAATCGGCGCCAAAACTCAGATTTATTGCGCCTAAACTGCGCCAATAGAGTGATGGAAATGTTCATTCGAACACGTTTTTGGTGTTACGTTAGCAAAAACGTTACCCAGCGCGCTGACAGCTTTCTCATGCCTAAATCTAGACTTAATATGTAACAAACACGTTCTTTGGACATTTTCATAGAAATCATCCTTTGTTCACTCCTTTGTCCAAATCCTTTGTTAACTCTCTCCCTTTAATTCAGCGGTCGTCATGCATCATTTGGTGAACTTTAGCGATGTTATCTTCAGTATTTGCAGTTTTTGGACGTCCCGGACGTTCATCGTCTCCTAAGCTCTCACGGCCACATTTGAATTCGGCTGCCCAAAATTTGACGGTGGTAAGTGATGCAGAGTTCCTATACGCAGAATTCAATTCATCTTTGAATTGCGTAGATCTCTTTCTTTCCATTTTTTCCATTTTCAAAAAACACTCACATTGACTCAAACGAATCAAATAACAACGACGCGCGAAATTTTAGTGCGTAACTGTCAAAAGATTCACAACTACCTTCACTAGCTTTTATTGATGAATACTGCCATCTTCACGTTGAGGTTGGAAACTTTTCAGACCACCCTGGTACATAACGCCAGAAATATCACTAGGTTCTCGATCGTACCGAATTGCGGTAACCAAGTAATGCTATTGATTATCCGCCTGCGAATCCTACCCACTATGTGTGAGACCATATTATCAAGAATTATAAGCCCACATTTCTTCTTCACGGGTTACGAAACAACAGAGTACCTAACTAGCATTTTGTATTAATTGGTAATTATCTTGTAATGACAGCTCAGTCTGAATAGACTGAGCTGTTTGTTCGACAGTTTTGTACTGTTATCATTACTTTTTCACAATTATCGACGCCATCGACTGTTACGACATTCATTAATAATTCCAAGCGCATGGTTTTGCCAAGCAACTTACAACATAATATAATTATGTCATGATAGAAAGCCTAGTCATTTCTCATCGCTATAACTAAAGCCAACATTAAAGAGTTACACGAAGGTTTTAATTTACGAAGTTTTTTTTTTTCGAAATATTTTATTAAGAACTAGAGATCCGCCCCGGCTTATACGGGTGATTTCTGGATCTTGCCAACAGCGCCACCTGCCGGGCCTATGTGAATCATCTAGGGACCCATTCAAACACACAAAAAAATTCATCTTAACCGGTCGAGTAGTTTTTGAGTTTTAGCGAGACTAACGGACAACACTTTATTTTTATATATACAGATTTGAAGAAAAACGGAAAGTAATGGACGCCACACACGGTCGGTTCAACTGATACTATATATGTATGTGTATATATATGTATATATGTATATGTATATATATATGTATATATATATATATATATATATATATATATATATATATATATATATATATATATATATATATATATATATATATATATATATATATCGATAATCCAATATTTTAAAAAATATCAACAGTTTTAGTTTGAACTGATCGTGTGTGGCGATCATAACATCCTACAAGTGTTCCATTACTGGGTGCAGGTTTGTTCCCATTTCTGAGAAGGATTTATGGCGAGGAAGAGTCCACCGCGCGGCCCCAATGCATGTTGGCGGAATAATTTTATTAGTGCAAGCGAAAATCA
This sequence comes from Parnassius smintheus behrii, assembly GCA_036936625.1. Classification (NCBI taxonomy): domain Eukaryota; kingdom Metazoa; phylum Arthropoda; class Insecta; order Lepidoptera; family Papilionidae; genus Parnassius; species Parnassius smintheus. Next base: position 26,103,282 of record JAUPFT010000013.1, on the reverse strand, counting down.
GCTTTTTTAATTCGTATTTTAAAATTCAAACAGTTTCTGTATGCCCTAACAAATTCATATAGCGATTTCTAAGTTGCCAAATTAAGTCAAATATATAAATAATGATAATATGATATATTGCAGCTATAAGGCTTCTACTTTTATTTGAAATTACCCCAAATTAAATGTGATTTATGGGTGACAACGTTTTTGCCTACCGATCGACCCTTACGAATATATATTACTACGAATTTTGAATTAAAAAGATAAAAAGGACCGAATGTTTGAGATTTGATTTCCTGTTTGTTCCATTTACCTATGCCTATGCCTCCCCCCCCCCCCCCCCCCGGCAATTACAGGTGCGACGTATGATTTTATTATTTCGCTCGTTTGTATCTTAGGACTGTTTTAATTAAGTTTTGATACGACAATAGAGATGTTTATTCATAATTACGACGTCCACAATGTAATTCACTCACCTCACGTATATTGCGATAATATTTTCATGTCAAGAAATTAGCAAGGTTTTGCCTTTTCCGTTAGATGGAGCAATCAATTTCGCTCCGAATTCACTCCGGACTTTTTGTGTTGTAGACATTACAAATAACACAACCCATAGCGCCATCTGTCGGGTCCAGGTTAGTGATTTTTTTTTACTTTTACGGCAGAAAATCAACAAAAAAATACAGGCGATTGCTTTAATTTGTGGCTCATAAAAGCACTATAATTTTTTTTATTAGGAAACTCAGTAGCATATTGTTAACAAACATACTTAAAAACGCATAATTAGCTCCACTTAGCGAAAAACACTCACAACATGCTGAATAGATATTTCCTTGTATTAACAAATTATTATTTATTAATATAAATATTTATGAATAAAATATATCAAAATTTTATTTCCTTTTATTGTATTGAATATTGTATATTATTTAATTATATATTTTTCAGTAATTATTTAATAATAATATATTATAGATACATAATTTTAAGATAATATAAGAAAAAATGTATGCATCGGCCGGGAATCGAACCCGGGCCGCCCGCGTGGCAGGCGAGTATTCTACCACTGAACCACCGATGCTCACATTTGTACATTGAAAGTGGATGATTAGTACGTAATCGTAAAATAAAAAAAGTTTAAAGTAAAGAATAAACGGCCTGAATTTAAATTATCAATCTATTTTATCAACAATCACACAAGAATATAGTTCTTGAAAAAAGTGGCAATCTCCCACGGTATCCGGCATCTTTGATATTATTAATTGCGATATTGTATCTATTATATTGCATGTTACGTAGGTATTAATTTTAATTATATAGGTACTTACTGCTTACGTGTTCGCTGGTGGAGAAAACATAGTAAAGGAACCTGCTCTAAGTGTCTGATAAATTAAAAAAAATATTTCGACGACCTGTCATTAAATAACAAACTTGGGTAAAATCACTTAGGACGGGTCAAGAGTGGCGGTTCGATAAATCTTCCCAAACCACCCTTTGTCCTGGTATAATATGTAGTGCAGTTGTTACTAGCTAATGACAGGATTATTTTACATCATCAGGAAGATCAACGATTCCTGATTCAAATGGCGAGACTTCAGGATGTCGTCAAGCCGGAGTGGCGCAACAGTGGAAAAGGCACCAACACTCTACATATCATCAACCACCTTTATTCAAGGCTTAAGAAATCGCAACTCGATGGTCTTTATAAATTGTACAGGTAAAATATTTTTATAACATATTAAAGTTGTGCTGGTCTATAATACGTTTTACGTCTAGTGCTATTTAAACTAAATGATTATACGAATCGGAAGTCATGAGATTTATCCGGCATTTTCCATGTTAGCCTTTTAAGTAGGGTTACCACTTACCACCTTTTTTGAACTAATTTAATATTAATCGCAAAAAAAGATGTAAAAATATAGTACTTTTCGAGAAACATAGGAGAAAAAAGTACGCATTTATTTTTAATCTTTATGTATTTTTCCATATATATTTGTTATTGTTCCTTGCTTTGGCCATCAATGATCTTAATACCTTTAAAAAAGGTATAGGAGTCTGAGCAATTTAGATTCATATTAAAATAAATTAACAATTAATTTTTAATTAAATTAATACATGTTCTATTTCTTTCTTCTTTAAAATTTAGATTCATGACGGAAAAAAACTTTCCGTAAAACTTACTTGTCCAGACTTCCAATCACAGTTAATATAAAAAAGACGACACTTGATGTAGTAGTAATTTTAATATAGTAGCTACTTTAATATATTAACTTCAATACAGAAAAATTTTTATTTTTATAAATCAATGCGATTGTTATTAGGGAACTCCAAGTGCTTATCTTTCAAATCGCACCATTAACTTAATCACTGCTGGCCCACCCCCTCTCAACATTATACTAGGGCCTTGTAATCGAACATTTTGGTCTATGACAGTAATTCACAGAAATCGTAATAATATTGTCTTATTATTAAGATTTCTGTGCAATAATTACATTAACTTTTTCAAACGACTTTAAAAAGGAGAAAGTACTCAATTCAAATGTATGTTTTTTATGTGTGTTACCTTATATTTGCTCCGTGGTGTTACCTTAGAACTTTTTTCTGGGTGAACCGATTTTGATGATTCTTTTTTATCTGAAAGCTTTTAAGCTTGTCGCGTGGTCCCATATACATTATTTGATCAAGATTGAGTTATGCTTAATAATGCGTATTAAACTGATTTTGAATACATTGTTGATGTTCCCATATTATTATTTATATTGAAGTCGGTTTCACAGAATTTTGTATGGGACACTTGAATTTAATTTTAATACAAAATAAAACTTTAATTAAAGTATTTGACTAATTACTAACACTTCCCTGTCATTTTATAGGCAGTTTTTTGATGCCTTGCTATAAAATTCTGCTGCACCTGCACGAGAATCGATAAAATATTTTAAGCTTTAGATTTGGCCTATTAAAAAGGTATTTTTAAACATCGAAAGAATTTATGGCAAGGTCTGGAGAATATAATGGATGAGGAAGGTTTTCTGGCTTTAGCTCTCCCAACGTCATCTCAAGTGCACGCTCAACGTCACTCAATTCGTGATATATCCATTAGTTGTCAAGTTATGTATTTGTAATGAGTCGTAATAATTTGGGATTTTTGAAAGATTTCTATTTTTTAGAAACTTCGAAAATATTAACTTCATTGTAAAAGTCACAGGACATTTTTTATTCGTATATAATCAAATAATATAAACAAAATATCTTTTATATTTTATTCTTTTTATTTTTATATCTGAATTAGGGATTTTTCAAACTTTTAAAAGTCAACTCCGAACATATTAACTTTATCGTAAAAGTCCTAGGACCTTTATTATTCATATTTTATCAAAGAATATAAAAAAATATCATTTATATTTTTTCTTTTTATATTTTTAATGTAACACACTTTGTGGCATTACTTGGGGGAGGTCTATGTTCAGCAATGGACTTGTGAAGGGCTGTCATTAAAATATACAATGAAAAAGATTAATTAATTTTAGCTTAAATAGTCATATAGGACCTTTTTTATTCGTATATCATCAAGGAATATAAAAAAAATATCCTGTTTGGAAATAACAGTTCCTTGCAATTGTTTAAACAATTTCAGTTTAAAAATATGGCACCAAGTACCCCACGGCAACATGCATTTATATCATCAGCAGGACAATTTGAAGAGAATCGCAAAAAAATTAAAGTGGTAGTGGTAAAAATAGTTTTGTTACTCATGCGCCGATGCCTCCTGGACTAAAAGTGGTCAGTTCAACAAAACGACAATTTCATAAGCATGTAAAGAAAGCCCTACCTAATGTAATAAATGACTATTTACTATAAATACACAGATACATATAATATATCTACATCAATACCGGGTACTGGCGGTGTAAGGGAATCCACTCCCCATATCATCCAATGGTTGTCGTACGAGGCGACAGAGTTAAATTAAACGGTAGATGGGCAAGACCCTATATAATTACAGGCGTTGTGACTTGTGAGGCATTTAATCTTAAACCTTTTCTATGTTTGAAGCTGGTTGTCGGTGTCCATGAACTGTCAGGTGGAATGATAGTTTATTTGTCGCTTTTTTTTATAACCTTTGGAGCCAATATAAGAGGAAGTCTTATGTTTAGCAGTGGATTTTTGAAAACTGTAATAATTGAATATCAAATATTAATATTTCTTTATTTATTTTCAGATACGACTTGCAACTCTTCAATTACACAATAGACAATTATTACGAGATAGTGCAAGAGGACGACATGAGCAGTCATGGATGAGCTTTGAATAAGTACGCCGAGTATTCCATTGTAAAAAATAATTCAAACGCGAAGAGCAAAGCTATAACAGGCATACGAGAAGTAGTTAAGAATAGTTCATGATTGGAATAGACTGATCGTTAGAGCGAAAAGATTGATGACATTATTGATCTGTTCGCGTGACGAGGGCGAATGGCAACTTAAAAGTCAATTTAGAATAATCGTTCATGCTAGACATGTGTATTTTGTGATATGTGAAAGTTAATAAGAAATTACGTGAAAGTTATTATTATTTGGGTTGTCCGCTTGCGTGGCTCGAACTATACAAATGTTAGTTAATATTGTTAACACACACGCTTCATGTCTTTTAGATTATACAAGACACATTAGAGATTCGCTATAGGTACAGGACATGAGCATAGATGCAGTGGTAGGTATTGGTACCACGTATTTATTGTATAAATCAGTTATCTTATAATTTAAAAATGGTTATTATATACCTAATATGTTGATGTGGAAATTTTTGATTATTAAACGTATTTAAGGTATAGTTACTACATGTTATATTTTTGTTCTATATCATAAGAGATATATTATGTTATTATAATTGTTGAGCTAGTAGCAAACTTGAAATTTAGATGTAATTCAATTGGAATTGGCAAAAGATAAAATGTATGTATATATAATATGATTTTAATTTTGTACGAATATAAAATTCATTAGTGCTTCCGTAAATATATTTACCTACTTCAAATTTATAAAATATAAAATGTTAATAAATTAGTACCTAATTAATATACCTATATGTTATGTCCAAATGACAAACAGCTAGCACCACAGAAATCTAAATTTAGATTTCTGTGGCTAGCACAGTTCTTAGGACAGGTGTTGATTGTGACACGGCCGGAAGCGTCCATGTACCTCTAAACAAAATATAATAAATAGTATGGCCGTATCTATTTAGATGTTTTTACGGTCTAGACAATCTCGGCCATTAGATAAAATAGGTATTATTTGTGTACTTCAACTTTTTCAATGATAAACGTAACCTTATTTGGAAATTTTGTTGAAAAATAAATAAAAAACATTTCTTTTATTTGGCTATGATTAGAGAAGTACATGTCTCAATAAGTTTATTTAATTAATTCTGTGTTACAAATAATAGTACCAGTGCGAGTTATATTTGCACAATTAGAGTTCCTTGCCATCAAACTTGCTTAAATAATTACTAGAATATAACAGTTAATATCTGCATTCCAAAAATGGCGCTGTACAAAGCTTGATCGTGTATTAATTTAAAAAATAAGTTTGTTAAATAACGTTTTTAATCGTTATCATCGACCCTTTAGTTCAATTACAATAATTGTTTCTAAATTTCCCTTATTTTTAATATTATAAAAGATTCTATCAGTAACAGCGGTTTTCCCGAAAAATATCATTTCCCGAGAAAAAAAGTATTTTCTGTTACTTTAACTAGTTTTTAATATTCTAAGCAAAATGGAAACTTATATTAATAAATTAATATGCCAAAGTTGTTACAAATTAATTAAACGTTATATGTTTTTGTTTATTTTATCTCTACTTATTGTTAACGAGTCATAGGTTGCATGCACATATTCTATTAGAGTTCATTTGAGAAAGATATAGGTATGTATATATGTTTATATATATATCTTTCTCAAATTTCTTCTTTCTTTCTATTTGAAGTCGTAGTTGTTCTTTAGAAAGTTTATTTAAAATAGAAATTCATGCCAAACAAACTACATACTGATATTATTATTATTCGAGTATTTATATAATGTTCTCGTCTGTTTTGGATTCAAAAATACTTATAAAATATGTAACTTAAATACTACAATAAGCATAAGATAGTATAAAGTATATAATTAATATAATATATAAAATTAAAACCAACGAGATGGAAGCCCTAGGCAGGGAGACCAAATAGCGGAGGATTAGGGGGAAAGGGAAATAAAACCGGCGGACGATCCGGGTGGTATCGAAGAGCACCACCTTCTGCTTCGAGCTCGGAGCTGTACGTCACGGAGTCCCAGAGATCGATCATGACCCCCAAGGCTGATCGATCTGAGCTGACGACTACCGATTAAAAAAAACAATAAAATTTGTGTGACGTTATTTATGGATGGTCCTTTACTTTTAAAAGGATATGGTTTATAATGGTTTCATATTAAAGTATTCATAGTTATAAATTCTATTTGATTTCAAACTAGACAAAGAGCATGCTATATTCTTTCAGTAATGAAAACATCATTTCATCACCAACAACTGAAATGGTTATAGCTGTATATGTGTGAGTGAGTATGTGACACATACTCACTCACTCACACATATACAACCAACAACAAAATTATAAGGACACATACTATGTGTCCTTACAATGAGTTGAGCATAGTTTCGGTGTCAGTTGAAATGTACGTAGTGTTCTGTCTACCTTTTTTCGTTGATCTGAGCCTCATCATCATTACGGCTGTACAGAGGCTTCCCAAAGATGCCACAGTCTAGAGCCATCTGTAACCATCGGCATGCAGGAAATTTCTTATCAGGTTGTTACTAAATCTTACACTTGGCTTATCTAAATGTGAAACTCAACGTCGCTCAGCAAGCTATGGAGAGGACTACGCTCGGAATTTATCTGCGTGATAGACTTTGAAATAACAATATCCGCAGTAGAAACAGTAATCTGAAGTGGCATATAGCTCAACGAACGGAAGACAGATTAGAAAAAAAGCATCTCGAATGACAGCCACGTACGGCTGTAATGCGGTAATAAAACAACGTGATGTTTAATAATGTAATATTCTTAAAAAAAGTAATGATCTCTCGTACAAATGTTAGTTTTAATATAATAAGAAAATTGATCTAAAAAAAAACAATATTTATCGTGGCAAATTAGGGACACATAATATATTTGTAATAATAAAATACATAAAATTCGTAATTTTTATAATTTAACAACAATTATGGAACGTGTTGCCTTTGCCTTCACCCGGTACATTTATTTTCTGCAAAGAGAATATAATCACTATTTTTACTTTGGACAGAAAACAATGTTTGGTGTGTTAAAAGTATTACTACCTATTGCGAAATTAGTTAAGTTAGAAATATCTAAAACAATGTCTTGTAAATCACACTGTGTTACCATTTAGTTTGAAAGAAATTCATTTTACTAAGAATCTAAGAAAATTGAATTATCATTCATTATTACATATTATGTTATGTTTTCAGAAATACTATTTTACACCTGTAGACATTTTCAGGTTCTTTGAGTTTCATGGTATCTTTTCTTTTCAATGCGGAGTATCCGACATTTCAAACATAAGAAACTTCTCTTTCCACAGATTATAAGCTAATAATAACGTAAGTGTTAAATTGCTTCTATTTTGAATAGTAAAAACAACGATAGTATCTACATATTACGTAGATATAATGGAAAGAATACTAGACCAAACGAAATGGCCTATAATGGTAACTGAAATGGTGCTATAGTCCTTTAGATTATGATCTCATATCAGAAGGTGAGATATGAATGCAGTGTGCACTTGTTGCTATTTATATTGTGTTATAGATTTTAACTGTAAGTTAATAGGTTGTGTTTATGTAATTTAAAAAAATTCTTAGTACTTATAGACTAATTAAAGTTCATTACCGCAAATTATTTGTTTCTTTTAATATCTCCTTTTTATTTTGGCAAAACATTAAATAAAAATGCTTCAGATAACGTCTAACTAATAATGAAATTCTCAATGTTATCGCAAACAGGAGCGCTTCCCGGTAATATAGTCATCAGTCTAATGTATTTTCTTCTAAATCAAAATCTACAGCCTTGGTGGAATAGATGACTGTAATACGATAGTTCTTCATTAAAGGGTGAAAAACGCGCTGCTTCATCGACGGCATTTTGACAATTGACATTATAGTAAATATTTTAGTCGATTTTAGGTATTGTATTTAGTTTTTTTCCAAGTGTTCCTAATTATTGCCGAAGATTTTTTTGCTATTTTTTTTCTTAGTATTTTATATTAGTTATTAGTATACGACTCTGTGTTTACGTCGCTGTTCTCCTCATGGAGGTTGGAGAACAGGAGAACGATCACCGTAGAAAATAGTGTCCCAGAAATATGGACACCATAAGTGAGGCGCTGCGATCGCTAAATACGCTCAATAAGTCATTTTCAATCTATTTTTTTTGTTGCAATTTCCGATCAGATGCTAAACCACTTGCACATCCACGCACAATAAAATATTTCTCTACTTTTAATGTTTCTTTTTGTCAAACATTACAAAATTATGGAGCATGAAAATTTTCTCACCAATGCCGCGAAGAAAATTTGTACATTATTCAACTAACTTCATCTACTTGTACTCATAAACAGCT